>NDXB01000414.1:55155-67387 GCA_002631895.1 Agapornis roseicollis | reverse complement strand
AAGTCAAAACACCAGCTACCAAAGAGAAGAAAAACTGACTGCAACTGCTGAACCCAGGACACCCATTGGTAAGACAGAGAAGCCATGACACACTGCACAGTAGCCCTGATCTGCTCAAACCAGGTCATTGGAGCAAAAAAGTGACTAAAGAGTACAGTTAGTTGTAGAAATCAGTTAGTTGCAACCAGTTGCTGCACTAAAAGTAACTGAGAGCAAAGAATCTGATGTTCTATTATTATTTTGTATTTGATTTCTACAGGTTTAACTACATTATTTAACATAAAAACTTTAAAGCTACTGAAACTGAGAAAACAGTCTTTGGTGTCTTTTATGCTTACTTCACTCACAGCATAAATACTAAACCTCCTGCTTTAGAAACTGAAGACTCTGCTTCATTACTAAACATATGCGCACCATGGCCCTTACAAATCTCTATTAAACTGAGGATTAGACAAGGGCTGGAACAGATAAGACAGTATATTTTCATTCAATCTCCTTTAAAATAATGATGCATGCAACTTCATGTCATTACTCTTTAACAGTCTTAAGTCTATTTAATAGCACAGTAATATTCCAGAAAGGAAAAGCGAATTATTTCCACATTTAATTTTCATCACAAAAGTGAATGTGGTTCTTTCCACGGCAGATAAGCAGCTAAAGCTGCTTGGTACCTTAACTGGGATATGACTGCATTAGCTCTGCTACATTACAGCTGAGCTAATGAAACAAAGCAAAATGATTAGCTTCACACTCCTTAGAGTATTGGAAAGTAACGTTTGTCTTGCTCCTAGGGACCTCCATAGAGGCAACAGAATTGGCAGATGCCACATCTGAATGAGCATCAACTTTGGCCTGTGTGACCGAGCTGGTTACCTACCTCATCTTCTGATAGCACAGGTCACATACTGTTGGCACCACAGGGAGCAGTGTGAATATTATGGGCTCTTGTTCTCAGCTTCTTTCGTCTGCCGTGACAAGGGAAGAAGGAATGGCTAAAAGCTGAGGACAGGTCTGCCCTAACACATGGTCAGCTGTGCTAGTCCCTAAAAAGCAGCATGTCCAAGGGCAAATCCCACTCCCTTACCTGAAAACAACACAGGTTTCTTCCTCATCCTGCAGTAGTGCAGGGACAGCTTCAAACAGGCAGGGGACACAATCCAGCCCTGGGCCACTGTCCATGTCAGCAACAAAGATGTTGAACAAGACCGATCCCAACACCGATCCCTGAGGGACACCACTCGTCACTGGCTTCCAGCCTGACACTGAGCCATTGACCACAACTCTTTGCGTGCGGCCATCCAACCCGTTCTTTATCCACCGAGTGCTCCACCTATCAAATTGATGTTTCTCCAATTTAGAGACAAGGATGTCGTGTGGGACAGTGTCGAACGCTTTGCACAAGTCCAGGTAGATGATGTCAACTGCTCTACCCCTGTCCATCAGTTCCGTGGCCCATTGTAGAAGGCCACCAAATTGATCAGGCAGGATTTCCCCCCAGTGAAGCCATGCCGGCTGCCACCAAGCACCTTTTTGTTTTTCATGTGCCTTAGCATGCCTTCCAGGTAGTTCAAAATTAATACAGGTTTTAGCACTTACTGTTACAGCATCCCACCTAAAAATTCTCCACCTTTCCCCACAGGTTCTGCAGCCCTGCAGTTTGAGCAGCAAGCATACTAAGGATAAAGTTAGCACCAGTTTTGCATGGTCAGAGACTCTAAGGCATGTTAAATTAAGCCTAGATTTATGAATGAAAAAGAGAGCTGATGCTCATATATACATAAAGGTAACTACAGGAAAAGATGACTGGGTGTTGCAGTTTTTCTCTGTTAGACCTATGCTTAGAGTTGATGCCCATCACCTAGATTTCTTCTCCTGTTAATCCCAAATGAGATATTGTGATACCATCAGTCACAGTGTCCATACCTGGTCTAATCAAGAAGCAGGGATGTTAAGGGATCTGGAGAAGATGCTCATTTATTTGACAGTCTTTTGAGGCTTTGGGGCATACATATTCCAACACTTTAAACTGAAGCAGGACATTCTAGGAAGTGAACAAAAGTAAGTTAGCAGTACTTTTATTTTACACTTTGTCTGCTTGTATCACTTTGTCCATTTCTTAAAGTTTGTCTGTCTCAAGGAAAACACTTGCACTGAACAGGATTCTGATCACCTGTTTCCCAAGTACACTGTTCTCTCCACAGTTTTGCAGGTTTTCTGCTCATTTTAGGCAAAGCCAAAAATTAGCTGGACAAGGAATCCTGAAGCACATCTTACTGATCTTCAGTCTCACATAACTTGTTTCTAGTGGTAGATGAAGCTGCAGAACTGAACCCAGTCTAAATCTTCAGCATTTGGAAAATACAGTGCCATGTGAGTGCCATGAGGTACCACTCACATGGCACTTTAACTGAGGTTCTCCTGCCAACTTCTCCAGCTCAGTCAGATAACGGCAGCTGCAGAGAGGTGACACGGAGGACTGCAGGCCACAAAGAACTGATTCACCAGGAATTGCAAAGATCCTTTATCCCTCTCCTTTTTCCAATAAAAAAAGCACAGGAAGGACTCTCAGACCTACTATATCCTGGTTGCAACCTGAATGGCTTCACAGGCTCATGCTTAGGCATGAATGGAAATATATGTATCTTCCAAATGATGCTGGATATTGAGCTGAGATCATGCTCAAATGCTTTACAGAGCTGAGACTTGACTGCTCAGTGATTTGGGGAAGGGAACATGAACTCATGGCACCTCTCATGCAACGGAAGTCACATACTGCCAAGGGAATATTTATCCCACAAAAACCTTGTTCTTCCCATATTTCATTGCTATAACTGTAAATGTAGATCCCTTCCTGCTATACATCTGTGGAAATGAGCTGACATCGGGGCTTTTAAATCAGAGAAAATCAGATTCAGAATAAAAGGGTATCTGAGTTCAGGTTCAGAAACTTTTTCTTTCAATGTAGTAATGTAACTGATTCTCCCTCCCCGCCCCGCGGAGGGTGTTACTGTATTCATGTGTCATCTTTAATTAGCTTCCCCAGGATTGTGAGTTCTTCCGCAAGATTCTTTCCTCTAAGTTCTAATTATAGATACTGGATAGATTAGCCAGTGTTTGATGACCTTTTACAGCCAAATTGACTTGAGCTTCATGTGCACAAAAATCCTAGCTGGGGAAGAAAGAGAACTTATATCAGATGACTAAAACCAAGTGAAGCACAGCAGCCCTGACCCTGTCCTCCCATGTTGGTATGTTACATCATATGAGCTCCACTAGAGAGAAAACTCACATCACTCATGCAGCAGAAAAGAGACCACTTATATAAGCAGAAACCAAGAGCTATTAAATAGATATTTAATATAAAGTTCAACTCTTCAACAGAAAAGTTTTCCGTGCTCAAAAACGAAAAGATACATTGAGCAAAAATTTAGAGCTATTGGTACTGTAATCCGGAATATTTAAAAGTGTGCTTTGCCAGGCCACACTAGCCCTCAAAAACTAAGAGCATATAACTGATCAGCACAGGACTGTTCTTTAAACACTGCCTCAACCTAGTTTTAGGGATGTTCCTGAAGAGAACAGAGATCCAGCTGCCACAGTGTTATTGGAGGGGGGAAAAAAAGTGTGTGTGTGGGGCTACAGAACTTCCACCTAGGAAAAATACTTTGTCATTCCACAATTTATCTCAACCATTCCTTAATAGGCAGCTCCTACTCCTTCCTGGATCTCCAGGGAAACTGTCGAAACAGACATCTCTCACAACCAAAGCAAGCCTTCAGCAGCATCATACTTTCTGCCCATGGAGAAGGTGTGCTACAAACTTCTTGGTCTCTCTCTCATACATGCTTCTTTTGCTAGGGATTTGTGGTATGTGAAGGACAGTTCCAAAGTTCCTCTCCTCACCTACAACTAAAGAGTACTAGAACCATGGAGTGACTGAAGTTACTACTGCAGATGAGATTTTCCCTCATGAGCTAAAACCACAGATTTCATTCATTTTTAAATGGATATGTGATTTTAAACAACCTTTGAAGATGTTATAAAAAAGATTGCATGTGTGTACAGAAACACATAAAACTAGTTGGGGAATTTTGTTAAGTTATCAGTTATGTATTAATAGTACATAGATTTGCTCTTCAGGAATAAAAATCTGGTAGGGTTTTTACTACTTAACCAGCAATTAATGAGGTTGCAGCAGTACAAATGATTGACAGTGACATGCTCTGACAGGTTACACATAGCAAGTAATACCATGTCAGACACTTCTGTATTTATATTGAGATGAATGACATATAATGGGATGCACATGCTAACAATGAGCACAGATATTTAGTACTCCCAGCAAAGCCTACTGGTATGATTAATTTGGCCATTTTGGTTGCCCAGGGAGGTTGTGAGTGCTCCATCCCTGGCAGTGTTCAAGGCCAGGTTGGACGAAGCCTTGGGTGGCACGGTTTAGTGTGAGGTGTCCCAGATTATGGCAGGGGGGTTGGAACTGGATGATCTTAAGGTCCTTTCTAACCCTAACTATTCTATGATTCTATGAAACCAAAACCAGGTATCCACTTGAGTAGGGTAGCAATAAGCAAGCAGAGGATAAAGCTCTATTGCCAGAAGCCTTTTCTCATTTTGAACAGCCTCTTTACAATCCAGTCACACCTATATGAGCAGCTTATCCCTGTATTTATCCACCACTAATCCGTAATTCTTTATGAACTAAACTCTCTCTCTCTTTAAAATTTTGTCATTCCTGTTGTTATATGGACAAAAGAAAGACTTGTCCATGCATGTGCATAAATAAAGTTGATGTTCATTTACTCACCTCATGTGCTGCACTATTTTATGTCTGTCAGGTCTCAGAAAAGTTGTCAACCTGCCATGCAAGTGAATGTTATAGTGTATCCTACTCTTTCAAAGATTATTTACAAGACAAGGTATTTGCATGAATGCAAATCATGAGATGTTTGGCCTACATTTATCTAACACAGATATATTAAACTCTTTCCCTCTCTCCTGGCACTGACATTTTTTCAGTGCAAGATTTCCTACTGGCATAACTAACAGCCATTACACATGGTGCTGCATTCCACTGGAAGATTAAGGAGCATCACAAGGAAAACCAGAAGGTTGCAGGGCTATGGTGCACCTCTGCAAGGAGAAAATATCAACAGCTGTTCAGTGCAGAGGAGATGAGCGTATGGTACACTCAAACAACTGGGGCAAGCACAATGGGATGCCCAAACAATTGGTAACAAAAGCCAGACATATTCAAGTAAGAATTAAGTCAAAATTTATGAACCTGAAGTTTATAATCTTTAGAGGTTCACTGCTGCTACCACTTCAACAGCAGGACTCTTAGGTTGTAGGAGGTTCCTCCCTCCCCAAAATCTACCATATAAGTGAGCAAAATCCCCACCATCTTCCAGACTGCTCATACCTCATCAGGAAGAGCAAATTCAGGTCAAATTAGCTCTCTACTCATACCAGAGTACTCCATTGTCTTCTGCAAATTAACACAGCTATCACCAATGCCTATTGGACACCTCAACACATGTGTAAGGGCAGAACCCATGTACCTTGCTTTCACCTGCACAAGCTCTACCACCCACACAGAAGGTTTAAGGTCAGCAGCACTTAGACATTATACTCAAGAACAGTATGTTTAGCCATGTTGAGAAATCTGATTTTCTGTTACTAAAAATTAGCACACACAACAACCAGCAAGGTTGCTGGGCAGACAGATGACTCTTATATTTATAGACCTTCCTCTCCTAACAGCCACCTCCATGGCAATTGGGGTTGGACTACATGGTTAAAGGCCCCTTCCAACTCAAACCATGCTGTGATTTCTCTCAGAAAAGGCAATAAAGGGATAGTAAACATATTTCTGATAAAGCAATAAGGAAGGTATTTTAATGCAAACTAAACATGAAATATAGTCAACATCTGTGTCCTTCTCCATGTTCTTCCCACCACCTTCCGCTGTTGTTTCATGTCCCCCAAGTTCCTTTCATCCTGTGATGATGCTCCTATTCTTAGTGACTAGGCTCAAAACCCATACTTTCTATGGTCTGAATTGACCCTGTAAAAAATTCTTTGAAAACTACTATTAGGATGATGCATGGCCTAATTTTGGTTGCTACAGCATTTAGAGTCAGACTTATGACTGGGGAAACAATCTCCCACTCGCTTGAAATGCAGGGAAAGGTTTCAGTACTGAAGGAGAAGGCCCTCTGGCTGAAAAATCATATTTTAAAGTTTACAGCTCCTGCTTCTGGCTCGGCGTTGCTACAGCAGTGAGGAGAGAGCCTGGCAGGGTTCTGCAGATGCTACCAAGCTCTGGATGTGGCCACTCCAGAGCACTGTTTTAGCTGCTCTATGGGAGGAATCTAGCAGCAGGTTATTACTGTAAGTACCAAGCTGCCAGTCCACCCTTTCTATAGTTTTAAAAGCAGCACGGTTTTATTAAGATAGAAATGACCATGAGAAATCAAGGGCATTTTAGCTTAGGCAGTGATATATAAGGCAAGAAAACTGTGTAGGCCTTTATGGCTGGCAATAGACACCATTGCTATCAACCTTCTCTGTTGCCTTCTATCGTGTTTAATATGCATAATCATGGCAGCAGCACCTCGTCTCACCCCACCCTAGCCTTGGGGCCACAAACAAATAAATCAAGCTAAAGTCGACTCCCAGAGCAGACAGAAGAACCCCTTTTCTCTCTTCATTCCACATATATCTGTTCACATGACATAACTGCTTAAAGCACTCCTGTAAATATGCATTGTACTCTGTATGAAATCCAATACTGATTTTACAAATGAAGACAGGATGGCTGAATTTGCCTCCAGTTCTGAATGCTTCAGTTTAAATGTCTATATAGAGGTTTTTATATATATTTCAGAAGGATTTTAAAAATGTTAAGCATCAGTTTCAGAAATGGCTTATACTTGGACCTAGCTTTACCAATGTTCAAACACACTGTTAGAAGCCATGAACCAGGTTCTCCAGAATTAGGAAGTGGCTTTAAAACATGATTTTCAAGGCAGACAAAATGTCCTGTTGTTAATAATATACCTTAGATAAATCCAATTACGGAAATCAAAATAAGCTAACCATTTTTTAGGTACGTGTCAAATTCCTCTACATACAACCACAACTTTCCAGCATGCAGTGAGAATGCACATGCCAAGTGTCATTTATTTTAGCTTCACCTCCTTTCAAGGTACCTTTTTCAGCTAAGAAACAGAATCTGTTTTTAAGCACATACCTATTTCTGACAGATACAAAACCAACATGTTAAGCACTGCTTCTGCAGACTTTCAACCACCCTCAAGCATGTGGCGACTTTGGCTTACACAATGTGTATGGTTGATGAATTTCAAACTAATCTCTGGTACCGTTCTTACTCCGAGCAATTTTAGAGGTTCCCACTTCCATTACTACACTGAAAAGTCACTTCCTGACTGCAAAGCAGATGCTTGGATATCATGCAAAGAATAGAAATATCCTACTCAGTGCACTACCAGGGCTGCTAATGAATTTTTAATTTCCTACCATAGAGACTGTAGCTTGCCACAAAACCTTACATGGTGAAACTCTTTAGTTGATACATACAACACACCCTGCTTCCTAAGAAAATGATGCACTTGTTTAATTGATCCTAGAACCTTTGATCCAGCCAACCACAGCACATATGTGATCTCAAAATGTCACATTTCATAACTCTTTACCATTCTCACCCTCTCTCCCCTCTCAACACCAGCCAGCTCCCTGCTGTGAGCAAGCCATCACTTCCACAAGTGTTTTACAGGCAGCTGGTGCAATCACACAGTGCTCCCAGCTCCAGCAGTGTGGGCAACACAGCACCCCAGGTGACAAACAGTGCATTTAAAACCCCTGAACTCTGATGGAAATCCACATTTGTACTAAGCACCCAAACACACAATACAGAATATGTTTCTTCTCATCCACTGAAAAAGTCATTTCCTTGTAGAATTAGCACAAGTTGGCTTGGTAACTTGATGAGTTTCAGTGCAGTCTGCACATGTTCCCTTCAGAAAAGCTCCATAGCAATCCACACCACGTTATCCAGAAAGTTGGTACCGACTGCATTGTTAAAAGACTTCAGCCTTAGAGAGCTTTTTATTTACTGTTTTGTTCCTTTCTTGTTTTACTTCAAAAGTTTTCCCAGCAGCTCTAATCTGTGACAGAATATTAAGCTGTGAAATACCTCCTGTAGCTTTGTTGGTCACAGTTACTGCTAAGATCTGATTCCTCCTGTTCTTAAAAGGCAAGCAACAGGCTTCACTGGGGTGTACATGACCTTTCCAAAGCCATGGCCCAGTAGGAATTGTGTCGATTGCTCTAACCTGTCAACGAACAAGAGCTGCAGAGCTAGCAGGAGAACAAGTTCTGATGCCTGTAGTTAAATAACAGCACCTCAGGAGAGCACATTTATGAAATACCCGAAGGGCTGAAAGGTCACTCACAACAAATCTCCACTTTCTCAGGAGCAAGAACTGTCTTCTCCCAGATGCTGCTCTGGCTGGGGCAGGTTATACTGCAGCAGCCTGGGTCTAAAGGGGTCCAGTGCTTTGGAAGAGATCTTATTATAGATGAGGGTTTTTTCCATAATTATACTTCAGGCAACACTAAACTTCTGGCAGAAATTACTAAATCCCAGGGGTTTGAACTTCTTTAAACCAGTAGCACATGAGGCCCACTCGCCTTCTCACACAGCTTCATGTGTGAGGTCTCACACACTGGTTTTGAGGACCAAGGGTCCCCAGACACTACCCACAGCAATCAAAGCTTTTGTGCCCTCAAACAACCAACAACTGGAGCTTGCAAGCCTTCCAAAACTTACTACGCCATGCTAGCAATCAAAGCATTCTTCCCACAGGTTTAACCAAGATGGTTGTGTACAATCACAAAGTTGTCTTCACGCCACACAGCACTGGCCTAAACTTTGACAGCCGTGAGCTCCCATCAAACTCATTTTGTTGCACACTGTATTGCTAACTCCTGCAAACCCTCAGTAGCTCCAGGATAGATCCATGAGTTGCACATGAGTCAAATAACACCTTGTTGAGCAAACCCTGACTATTGGAAGAATCTAAGAGAGTAGAAGTCCCCAGCTGGAGTCATGTGTGGTGCCCTGAGCCTGCACAGCAGGTAGGAGAGCACAAGCATAAAAAAAAGCTGTTGCATATTTAAGCCTTCTGAGACACCATGCTGAACATCACAACAGTCAAACACACACTGGAGCCCTTGACCTTGCCCTTTGTCCTTGAGCAGAGTTTTATCCCTGCACACTGGTGCAGCAGCCCACTCTCCACATACCTCAAGGGCCATAGCATGTGTCCTCCAGCCTACCCTGTGCTTTGTTTTTTCTTCTGTTTTCATGCTGCTCTCCCTACCTGTCCAAATGACAGATGAAAATCAAACCGACACCAGGTCTCTGTTTACACACATTCTAGTCTTTAGATACTTCAACACATCTTAAGAAAAGGCATGTTTAGCCCTTCCTACACTTAGTCCAAAGGAAGGGAGCTGGGATGGCTATCAGTACCAGTATGTCTGGTGTGATGCTTCCTGAACTGTACCCATCGTTCAGCATAACAATAGGAACATCCAAAAGCTAAACAGGAATTTCTCTCTACCATGAGCTGTTTTACTGCCAGCTTAAAGTGCAAGTGTCTCAAAAGCAGATCTTTTACTACAAGCAATATGAGCTTGAAGTAACTCAAATCAAATGTTTTCTTTTTTTTTTTTTTATTTTCTCAAATATGCCATCTCTTGATGACTTCCCTCCCTTGTTTAAAAGCTTTTCTAATCCAGAACAGCATAGGAAACACAGTGCTGTGAAGAGCAGACAATGAAGTCTAGCTGGGTAATTTGGCAATAGTCTTACAATAACTGTTTTTTCAAACCCATAAGTACACTTCCTGATGTTCCAGTTAGTATATAAACAACAAAGTAAAGCTTAAACTGTATAACTTTTATAAAACCCTAGAGCAGGTGATGCACTCCTTGGCACAATCACACATTTCAAAAATGGGATTTTTATCACAGTATTTCATTTTCAGTCAATCGAGGTCTTCATTCATAGATCATTTTTCACATACATTACTCAGCCACTGCTCTTTCTATCTCCAATCAGGTAAATATTTTTGAGTTGTGCAAAGGATATTAAGGGCAATGCAGCCAAGATGAATTCTTGCATTAGTCTCATAGCTGACAGTGACATACAGTAAGATTTTAGAGCACTATAGCATCAGGAATGTACAGTAAGCCCCAGTAAAGGATCTAGCTTAGAGTTTTATAGCCTCAGTCCCAGGAAAACAAAGATAAAAGGTACACTTCCACTGTAACATACAGCCAAGTTTAGTAATTCAGAATAATACACCACATCAATTAAATTTAACCTACTGATTCATCATCTTCCTGGAACCAGGCCAGGTGCCTTTCATGACAGCTTGGCCTATTTCATGCAGTGCAACACAGATCAATAAGGAGGTGGTACAGCATAGTAGATGGTGCCCATGTGTCTACCTAAAAAAAACCCAAAATATAGCTTAGAGTTATTAAACTGTTCCACTGCTTCCAAACAGACATCAGTATTATATAGTGTAATCCAGGTGATGCAGGAGAGGAGTTTGGCTATTGGGAGTGCTGTGACTATTTTGCTGCTGAAAGATTGCTGTGTTTTCCTAACAGGCAGCAGGATATAGTTTCCAGCAGGTTCCCAGTTACAGGGAGCACACTGGTGTCAGTTTTATGGCCAGACTAGATACAGCTTAAGAGCAGTGCATAACCAGTCTCTTCTGAGCAAAGAACATTCTGGTTTTGCATACTAATGGAAAATCCTCATTTCTCTTTACAGGTATTAATCCAAACTCTATGAAATCAGACGCATTTAGAAGACAGAACAGGTTAAACCATTCTTTCTTCCTCGCATTATTTATGCCTACAGCCTTATCAGCATTCAAAGCCACATCAGTATATCTAACAATACAAAAAAATTTAAACAGCTAATGAATTCTGTGCATGGCCAAGAGCTACTTTAATTCAAATTTGCCTTATATTGAGTTCCCTCAGTTTAGCAAAGAAGGCAGCTTAATATGCAATTAAGGCTCTCTACACAAGTTGATCTACCTGCTACATAAGATGTTAGCATTATAGCAAAAATCATAAAAGAGAAGAAATCATGCAAGGAAGGTGATGGAGAGGCAGAAAATTTATGCAAAATAGACTGCATCAAAGTCTCAGAGTCACCTTCTTCAGGACTGTGAAAATGCCAAACAGCATATGGAACATCACATTAGCCAGATGAAACAGAAGAACTACTTCAAGACACAGAGCTTTAGCAGAGTGACTACTGAAATCCCTTCATAAGAGACCTGTGCTCTTCTGTTCTTATTTGTACATTTATAATAGGTGTCATAACTGTATATATAAATAACAAAGAAATAGTCTTGCAATGGTAAGTAATCCATGCAAATTCTATCACAGTAATAAACTCTCTCAGAATTTTTTATCCTCAGGGCTCCAGATAACCTCATCCAGTGAGGAATTCAATAACTCCATCAGTCAGGAACCAGAAAGGGGGATGTTAACTGAGTCTGGAAGTAACACTAATGAAACTCTACAGATGCAGCTTCTCAAATGGGATTAATTTGATGAGAATGGAACTCTGAGAATCATTTCAGTCTCATTTTTTTTGACATCGTTCAGCGTTAAAATACTTCCAAATTGATACTCTGGAAACCCTAGCGACTGCCTTGATTTTCTAATCTTGTATTTTTGTGGATACAATCCTGAAAGACAAAAAATTACTGGCACATGGCAGTATTATTTAAACTAACTTGGTCTGCAGGCTCAAAACACTTCATCTAAATGCTTAGGGAGTTAACCATACTTAGTATTACTATGACTGAATTTTAATAACCTGATATTAAAGCTGGAGGAGGGAGACATAAAACCTGAGCTACTCATTTTCTCTTTCAAATATTTGCAAGTTACTCTGAGTTTTTTAATGTAGTAAGGACCTCCAGGCATGGCAGATACCAGTTTAGTGGGTATTCTACAAATAGGATAAAGTAAAAATGAAGATGTTCCCTTCTTCCAAATAGCTTCCAATTACTGCATGGAAAAAACAAAACCAAAACCAACACATCCCCCCACCCCCAAAAAAAACCAAAACAACCCCACAAAAAAAAAAAAAAAA
>NDXB01000414.1:34338-55092 GCA_002631895.1 Agapornis roseicollis | reverse complement strand
AAAAAAACCAAAACCAACCCACCCCCCCCCCCCCAAAAAAAACCAAAACAACCCCACAAAAAAAAAAAAAAAAAAACAAAACCAAAACCAAAAACAAACAACAAACTGAAACCAAAAAGAACCACAACAAATCAACAAAGTAAAACACAGAAATAAACAGTTTGAGGCATCAAGAAATAACACAGTACTTTGCAACAAATACAATACTTTTCTAAATGCAGCCTGTTCTGTAAGTGACAAAGACAGCATCTTTCCACGTGGCAGTGAAAGTCCTCTGAAGGCTGGTGAGATGGTGAGCCCTGAGCTAGCCTGCTTTAATCTGCTTTAATCTGCTTTACCAGCAGATTACTTCTCTAACAGCAACAGAAAATAGTTTGGCAAAGTCAAGCCAGGCCTCAAAGCAGGATTAATAAAACTCTGAGCATGTTTTCCAGGGTATGTTGCCATGCTAAGAAGCAAACCAAACCAAAACACTGTCTTTGTGCAACTTAGAAAACCATATAACTTTAGGCATTTATCTTTGATATGAACAACCTATGAGAAGCAAGTCTTATGTGTCTATACAGAAAACACAGGCTTCCAAACTGAGCTGCTCTGAATCTTACCGTCATCTAATGCCATCAAACAAAACCACAATAAAAAGTACCAACCAATTTGGATTTCTTATTGATTGGTCTTCTGCTGTGAATGGGATTATTTTCTTCCTTGACCTCAGTACAGGGAGTTATTTAGAAACTTCAAAATGTATCTTTCTGTTATTCAGAGACAGATTTGAATTTATTGAACAAGAACTGGTTTTTACAAACGCTTTTTTTACTGGATACTTTAAGTTGCATCTTGCTATGCTGTTCTTTCCCTCCCCTCCTAAGGTGGGTGTGAATCTCAGGCTGCCTGAGCAGGTTACTAATGTTAAACAAAACACATCAGCTTGCCACATCTGTCTCAGCAGAAAGTCAATATCCACTCCAGGAGCAATCAAGCACCCAAGCATGGAGGCTATAAGCAAAAGCCTGTAAAAAATGTAGTAACAAAGCCTGAAACTGGTGTGAGTAAGGGTTTTCTTGTAAATCTGCAGTTGAAACCAACTTTATCTAAGAAATTACAAAGGCTTTGATCACCCTGAACTGAATTCTGGGATAAAGAGCCCAGTGCACAGCTGAGTGAAATTTTGAACCATGCAATGCACAAGTATCTTCTACTAAGTTTACTGAAACACTAACAATAAAGTACTTCTGTAACTTTTTCAGCTCCAAACCTTTGATGCACTCAGAATTTTAGCTGAACCACATCTTAGTATCTTTTCTGCTTGTATAAATGCAAACAGTGAGAAAAACATTCGCTTAGTAGCAGCACAGCTTTGAAAATCTTTACCCAAAATATAAACTCATTTCACATGGGTCACTGAACATACACTGGATAACAAATGCTTTTTATCACTACCAATCTCATGAAATGTCTCAATGAAGAAACATCTACGTGCAGAACAACACTGTATGCACTATAAATGGCCCCCAGATAGACAGAAAAATAACGTAGCCAGCCCAACAAAGATTGAACCTTCACCCTATGAAGGCAGAAATGCTTTCCTCCTTGTGAAAAATCTACAAAGAGACTAAAAATGCCATAGACCTAAAAAACAATTTGTACAATAATAAATATTCCAGATAAGTACTACAGAATTTCATCCTTAAATAAGTAAACTTGAGAAACATTTCCAGATCCAGGAATCAGGTGGTGACTGTCAGTGCTACATGCTGAGAATCAGAACGGACAGGAAATTGTTTCTGTACCTACTCACATAGATACAATTCTTACCATTGAAGGATACAAGCACCTGTGCTCCCAGGTACATGCTGAGGTACAAGAAATTGATTTAATTTCTATTTAATAGTGTTTTGTTTCTTCAAAGGGAATGGCCAAACTAATTCTGATGTAATTTATCTAACAATCCAGCCTCCTCAAAATACTTTCCATTCACAGTCATGCAGTGCTCCCAGCAAAACAGTGGGGAAAAACAAAGAAAAGAAGGAAGCACAGAATAAATATCATTACAAGAATCTGACAAGAAAATTCATCTCAAGGGAACACCAATTCCTCATGCTTTCAGAATATGTAAGTATTTTACACTAAGATAACCATTAAATTGTTTGTAAATGCAGTAGGTATTTATACCCTCCATGCCTAGGTAATTGAGGAGCACACACTTCAAGAGAAAGGCCTGTTCAAAAATAATTTCAAGATATTATCAAGAACAACAGTTATGGTAGAAACAACATTATATGATTGCAGTTATAATGGAAACACCTATCACCAGAAAATGAAACCACTACAAAAGACCAACTACAGCAGCTTAGGCCAGGGTACACAAACAATCACAGGCTCCAAATTAGCTCCAAATCATAATTATTAATCCCAGAATTAGACAGTCATCTTGCATACATGAGTGATGATTCTTGAACTCCTGATTTTTTAAAGCCAAATTTCTGTCTCAACAGCAGAATTTAATCTCTCTTATTTATGGCTCCCTCAATTCCCCAAACAATTAGTTTACAACTGAAAGAGAGAGGCATCTACAGAGGATGATGTAACTTCCCACACAATGGAGTGTTGGGCACCCCTTCTTCCTGGTACACTGGTGTCATGGCATTGCCTGGTCATTTTGATTTGTAGCACCAGAGGGCTGCAGAAGCCTCAGGTAGTTGAGAAGCCTTAGCTTCCAACTAGAAGCTTGCTGAATTATTTCCAAATTTATTACTACAGCAAACAGCTGCCAAACACTCTCACTGCTCATGGCCCAGAAAAGCAGAGAACAATGAATTAAGTTTAGAAGAGATGCAAAGTTTCTGTCTTGCTAGATGAGACATTATCATCACATTTGCATGTTTATTTACTTTCTACTGATAAAGGTGCCACCCTTGCAGTGCCAGATCACTCTGGAGGACATAAGATGACAATTTTCCAAGAACAAGTTCATTATAAATCTATATAGCAAGTGACAGAATACAAGAATACTGATAGTAAAGATTAAAATTCTCTTTAAGACTTATTTCGAAGAAAACGAAGGGTATTTCTGAAGCTTTAGAGTCAGCAGTTGTTAAAAAGATGCAAAAGACAAACCCTGAGTTACATTACTTAGGGCACTGAGGGGCTATGTAATGGATCACTTACAGGATACACACCTGGAACCACAAATACCCATTGTTAGTTCATTCCTCTACTAACCTCTGCCTTTGCTTACTCATCCATAAAAAGAAACTGCAATTTCTTACAATCTTAGCTGATACATGTTGAGAATTGTAATACTTGAGAGATATCACATAGTTTTGGTGTGAGTAGTGATTGTGACTGTACTGAAACATAGTTTGCAAGGACAAGGAGTAAACGGGTCACCAATGTGTAAGTAATGGAAGCCAAAATGACTTGCTGTCCTAACTAGCTCATGTTATTGGTAATGTAAGAGGATGTTAGAATGTACTTCACAGTGCAGGCAGGGAGCATGGACCCACCTGGAGGCCTTTGGAGAAAGCACCCTAGGGACACAAGGGCAACCTCCTGGATTTTGGAGTCAGGGGTACTGGGGGTCTGAGACCCATGATACCCACACAACATTCTCCTTTATCTTGATATATGGTGCCATTACATCAAACTTACCATTCTTTTTTAAATAGTTAGCTGCCAAACCTTTACAAAGTAATCAATTTTTATTTATATATACATATTTTATATGATATTTTTATTTATATATACAAAGTATTTTATTTATATTTGATACTGTGATGGGTTATGAACAACAAACCCCAAAATTTAACTTGATTAAGAATATAACTAACTTGGAAATGAACAAACAGATAGAAAGCCTGCTAAAAGCAATGTGTAACTCTTTAAAAATCTTCATACTTGCATCCAAAAAATGCAGAATGAAACCCATGTCATTTGGTGTTCCTTAAAATTGTGCACAACTACTAATAATTACTCTGAATGTTCATATTTTTCTCAGTTTTAAAAATTATACTAATAAAATACCAGTTTTGATATATTTATACCCAGCTTAAATCACTAACATGTCTATTAAAAAAGAAAGCGCTACTTAGTTGGGTAGTTTGGGGTTTTTTAGAGAAGACTTCTTTGCCTCTGGCAAGCTGAATTAGCAGCCTTACAGAGATTGCAAGAGAGTGAATTTAATGTGTGAAAGAAATTAACACAGGTCATATTTACAAATAAAAACCTGAAATGGATCAAACAGTAAATACTCCCCAATTCAAAGTCATGAGACAGAACTGAAAAATAACCCAAATTATCCAGGTAACCTCTCTCATCAATTCTCAGTACTGTGACAATTATCTGAAATTTACAGCTGTTCTCACTAAAGTAAAACTGAGAAAGGAGCGGGTCAGGCCTGTGAAGCGGTCTTAAAACTAAATTTAAAGGTTTTATTCTTCCATGGAGTGTGACCAGTCAAAGTTACCATTGCAGCAATGCTTCACTGTGCCATCAGCGGGTGCAGCCTCTCCAGCTCCTCCTTGCTCCTCAAACTGCAACTGCTTTATTTCCTCTTGCCATTTCCTTTTGCAATAGCCTTTTCTACAGTGAGATGGGCCTAATGAAAACAGCACAAACTCAAGCCCCTTAGGCAAACCAAAGTCCATCCCAGCTAACTCTCTTACAAACATTTCATATTTACCAAATTCAGTGATGCTGTGTACTGCAGTAATAAAAGCTTCATCTTTTGCACCTTGCTTCCAGCATGGCTATTATAGTACCCTTTGATATATCATATTCTTCTCACCTACAATGTATTAAAAGTCTCTCTTACTGGTGATGCATTTTTTCTCTTAAATGAGGTGTATGAAACAAAGGACATCAGAGACGGTTATTTGGTATTTTTGCTTTCTCATTTATAAAGGAAGATTTCCAATATAACTCAAATCTCTGCTCTCAGTAAGCCCAAATCTGCAAGTTATGAATACCAGACTTGTCTGTTCTTCATTTGTCCTACAGATTATCCACAGCTGCCTGGAAACAGCTCTTTCTCACCTGCAGTACCCCTTTCCCTATTCACTCTAGTAGTGTTTACTTCTTCCCTTTTTCTGCTACTTATTTGGAGAAACTAATTAATTTTTGACTCTCTGTAATGTCAAACACCTCTTCTTTTATTAAGCTTTGCCCACACCACATTTAGTTTCTTGCTGCAAAGAGTGGGGAACTGTACAGCTACTTAAAACGCATGAGTTTTACAGGCTTGGTTGTTTTCTCCTTAATCTAAGGCAAAATTATATAAAGCCTTTGCTTGCTTCACCATGGCAGGCCTGGGTTGCTCACTCCCAATACAGAAACCAGCCCTGGGAGCCTTTTGCCTTTTTCACTGGCTACTCATATCTCTGCCTTGTTCTTCTAAAAGATATTCTCACCAGGATGCTCACCTATGCCTCTCGCCTGCCTCTTCAAAGTGGTTTTTTCTCAGTTCCCTTCCCTGCTTGATCCAGGTCTCTACAGAGCAACATGCTGCACCAGGGATGCGAAAAACCCATTCCCATGATGGAGCCAGAGCCTCATCTGGAAACTTCCAAACATGACAGAGAAGCACAGTAAGGACGGCACACACACCATCCTGTCTTTTTTTAGACAGCACTGACTGACCTTAGTGACACCAAGAAATAAGACAGAGAACTCAGTAACTGTATGCAATACTGAGTAAGCACACTGCAAACAGAATTGGGACAAAAGAACCATGTGTAAATGAGCTTTAAATGGCATGAGCTTTTCTGAAAGTTTTCTGTAGCATGCACTAATCTCTAAAAATGTCTGTAAAAATAAGAAGGAAAACCCTCTTTTTTCCATAATTTATTCAAATTCGGTAAGTAAATTTTTTAAATCTGACTGGACATATGATTTTATCAGGCAAAATAATTTGAGAGAGATCTTCAGAGATTTATGAACAAAAGAATTGGAATTTTTTGCAGGCTCTAAGGCTGCAAATTGATGGCTTTGGACCATCTGCTTTTCTCCAGAAAGCTTTCCTGCTTTCAGAAATAAGTACATTTAAGTAGAACAAGAGACTTAAGGTCAAATCCAGCAAAGGAAGGTATCCATAGTCATAGAATCATAGAATAGTTAGGGTTGGAAAGGACCTTAAGGTCATCTACTTCCAACCCCACCGCCATAAGCTGGGACACCTCACACTAAACCATGATACCCAAGGCTTCATCCAACCTGGCTTTGAACACTGCCAGGAATGGAGCACTTACAACTTCCTTGGTCAGCCCATTCCAGTGCCTCAGCACCCTCATAGGAAAGAATGTCTTCCTTATATCCAATCTAAACCTCTCCTGTTTCAGTTTGAACCCATTCCCCCTTGTCCTGTCAACTACAGTCCCTAATGAAGAACCCCTCCCCAGCATCCCTATAGGCCCCCTTCAGATACTGGAAGGCTGCTATGAGGTCTCTATGCAGCTTTCTCTTCTCCAGGCTAAACAGTCCCAACTTTCTAAGCCTGTCGTCATATGGGAGATGCTCCAATCAATTCAAAAGAGGAGACTGCCGAAAGTCTGTGTGTGACAGGACAGTTCCAGTTCAAATGACAACATATCAAATCAGGTACTGAGATTCTAAATATGCCAGAGAGATTTATCTTTAAAACCACTGAGCAAAGAGAGGAAGCCCCTATGATGGAACGTGCAGGAACAAAGTGGTCTTAGGGTACAGGTATTAGCTACTCACAGAGAGGAGGAAGCTAGATCTATATCGAGGGACAACGTACTCAGTTTAACAACAGAGCCATAGTGACAGGCAAGAAGCTAGATATGATAAAGATAATGGATGGAAAACTTCCAAGGTCTAGTGATCATGGTAATATTAGCTTTAAAATTTTGAGGCTATTATTTCAGAAAAAGCAATTCAAATGCATTAGGGCTTTTTAAAAAATCAGCACTTGAATGTGAATGACAAAAAAACTGATTGTAATCAATTATTATTTTCTACAACATTTGGAATGGAGCAACAAAAAAGCATTTAGGTCAGAGTTAAAGACAGAGAAATATTATCAGCCCACAAACATTATCCAAGTAATTTTACATGAGTTAAATCATGTAAACCTTAGTCACAATTCATGCTGAAAGTTCTGGGATTTGAGTTTTGTAGCTGTCTCAGTGTACACCTAAAGCTTCACAAAACCTGTGAAAACCAGTAGTGAATAAATGAACATACACATGAACATCTGTCATAAAGGAGAAAAGTGCTTTACTAGTATTTATCCCTTGGATGGATGAGGACAACGTCAGACAAAATAGGAATGTGCAGAAGAAAAGCAGAATTAAACTTTAAATTGCAGACTGCTTATAGGCAGTACTCCCTCTTTTCTTCTAAGATGGCTTGTAAAGCAGAAGCCTGTTCCCATTTTGATTCTCTGGGCCTGGTTCTCAACAACACCAACCTCTTTTCCAGTGATCTGGTAGATTTAAGGACCTCAGCAGAAAAGAGACGTATTACAGACCTCTCCTCAGTGCAATACACCCAGCTACGTTCTCAGATTTGAGTCATAATATTTAATACCTCATCCATACATAATATCTGTGAAAAAAAGATTAAAATAAACATAATAGAAATGGAAAGTCTTATTTCAGTGGCAGCACTGATGATAATAGAAGCCTCACAAATAATTGTAACATCGTTCTCCTCTTCAAGCCCACTCACTGTTTTTTGTGCTGCTATCAAGGACAAACAAATAAGAGAAACCAGGAGGAATCCAGTTCCTAAGCAACGCTGTATTTCTGTACCTCACTCAGGCTCTGGCAGAGGTTTATCTTGCTCCAGGCTCTGAAAAAGGATACAAAAGGTCTGTGGCACTGTCTGGGAAGCACAGTCCAGTTTCTGATGGCACCTTCTTAAATCACGCTCCTCTCAGCCTGCTATTACTTTCCTGTGTAATGAAAATCATTGCTCTCACTTTTTTCAGACCTTTGTGCTTCTCATCTATCTGCCCAACAGAGCCATCAGGGCAGCAATCAAACCTTTCTGCTGTCACACAATGCCAAGCAAAAAAGGAAGCCCTGAATTCAGAGGGAGGGTCTCTGATGCTACTGTAATAGAAAACATTAACAGCAACAAACAGCTGGGACACACACCCAGATGATTCTCCTCCTGCCAGCACCTACATTTGGTGTTTGTTTCTCTGAACACTCTTAACCCGCAGAACAGCATTTCTCCTGCAACCAGAGCTGAGATGAACTGCAGCGCTGCTGCAGACCAAGAGCATACATGGGGCCATGTTGTGAAGAATCACCCTGTGCACAGGAGAATCACCCAATACATCCAGATTTATCAACTGCATGATGAGCTGATGCACCTCTTACATGATACTTACATGGACCTATAGAAACAAGAAATCTGCCATCTGCTTAGGAAGGTATGGCATGCCTGAAAAGATCCAGATGACCCAAACTGCCTAAAAATCACATTTTCATAGTTGTCAGTAGAGTAAAAATCACATTTTCATAGTTGTCAGTAGAGTATTTCTCAGACCAGACACCAAAGCAGTAGTATCTACCACCATACAACACTGTTATAGGACAATGAACCAAACAAAAAGTTGGGGTTTGCTAATAAATACACACACACAAAACACACTCTTTAACTGCATAAAGCTCCATGAGCAATTTTGCAGAAGGATTTTTTTAGTCATCATGCATTCTCCATTGGTAATATTTTTCCATCTGTTACAGAGTGTATTTCCATATCCAAAGGCACAATACACATTGCCACATGCCGGAAGGGATGTAGGATTCTTGCTTTGCACAAATCAACCCATTGATCTTAATGGGATATGGCAAAATGCCAATAGTTCATGTACTGAGATATTTCAAGGATTCTCAGCAGAATAGCTTCTTAAATAGGACAAACCCCTACTTCAAGTCATATTTAGAGTTGAGTATCACCAGAGTAACAACTTTTTCAGCTATACAATGTTATTTATAAGCCGTATGCAATGTAAATTTATGACAGCTGAAGTATAAAACCATAACTATACAAATAATAACCACATATAAAAGTCTACCCTTTGACATCCGTACAGTTATTTCATTCAGAGAAGTACTTTTCTTTATGAACGGTTTATTTGTTCTGACCTCACTTCTAATGATGGTCTGCTATAAGCACAAATGGATTTGGGGTTGATTTGAACGATTTCTTTTACTCCTAAAGTGTGGGATATACTTCTATGCATCAGTGCACAGAGTCTAAGCTGTTCCACTATATGACTTTTTACCACAAGTAGAAAATTCTCTCCAACCAAAATTTCTCCTCTACCTTTTATATTTTATAGCAAACCCTCCAATTATTAAATGGAAATTATCACCTTACTATTAACCTAACCATTTACCAATTGCACCAACCACATAGACATCATCAGTGAGCCTGGATTCTCCCTCATGAAAAGCACACACACTCTTCAAAACCCAGAGAGATGAAATTTCAGTTCTCACCCTGGTTTTCAGGAACAGGTTGCACTCCTGCCTTTCTAACTACATCAACAACACTGCAGCATTCCGCTACAAAGGATTAGCAACAAAGAAACACATACTTAACATTTAGGTAGATGTTTTCAGCACAGGCAAAGCTCAGCACTTTCAGAGTTCACCAGTAATGTCTTTAGCCTAGTTTAGATGAGCCAGTCTTTCCAGTGGTTAAAGGTAATTTAGATTAAATGCTAATTTATATCTGGGTACCTCTAGTGAGCATTTTGTGCCAAATTGAATATGGTGCTCTTGTGATACGGGATTACAGTCAAAAGAATTAAGGTGGTACCTAATTAATTTCAGTTAATTTTATTTAAAGATATACAGCTGTATGCAAACTAGCTTCCCAACAGTAAAGGAGTATAACAGCATTTCATTCACAAAACTACTGAGTCTCCATAACATGTTCAAACTACAGACACATTACCAGTACCACAGATCCGCATCTGTTTATCAAAGAAGCACCTGTGGGTATCTTGTCCCCCATTTCAGCACAGCTTGTGAGAGCATCTTGCTGTCTACTCAGAGAACCACTTCAAGTGTCCATTTTAGGATGGGCAAGAAATAACTCTTGCAATGGAAATTAAAGGTATTAAAAATGCAGTTTCCAAATTGCTCCATATTATCCTTACAACAGCTCTGAAGATCCACTTAACAGTGCAGATTCTTGACAGTCTCAGACTACTTTGCTGTCCCAAGGCACAACCTTCATGGCTGTCATTGGACTTCACATACATTCAATGTGGAGCTAAATAAACCTCTGTTATAAATAGCAGTGGTGCTTGCATACATACTCGCTGAAGGGATGTTTTTGTATATTAAAACATCTTTATGCTGCTGCTGCATTGAAACCGCTTGATTTCCCATGGGAATTTTGCTATAACAAACTCCTTTCTCCTTTTGCACAGAAGACCTACATTTAATGCAGTGGTGCTCCTCAGGGACTGTGAGACACCAGGGATGTGCTGGCACTGCCAGGAACTGACTCTTAGGTGGATTAGCTTTGCTAGCAGGTGTTCTGGAGACAGGGTTATACAGTAATGGAATCTGCCACAAAATAAAAAGCATCTACTTTAAGTAAGCTCACCCTGGCTTCACTTCTGGCCTGTCAATGAAGAAAATGGCAGGCTGGATGCTGAATGCTTTTAAAATAGTGATCTGGGTCAAATGCCAAGGCCAGCAACCCAGCCTAAATTCTCCTATGGTCTTTTCCTGACCTCCCCATTTGCAAGTCCGAAACGTATCAATTTCTTTCCTGCACAGGAAATTAAATGTACATAAAAATGATTACCTATGCCAAAATTACACTTATTTTTTAATGTACATTAAAGATGTTATAATAATGTGCAATACTGAAATAGGAAGCAGGGTCTCCACTGGAAATTGACACCAAGAGCTTGCTGCATTCTTTTATTTCAACATGGTGTTACCAGTTCTCTTTTTACATAAAAATACCATTGCAAAAAGTCAGCTCCTCCCTATCCTCACAGAGGTTACAAAATGTAATTGTTCAGAGATGTCTGGCTCCTTATTTTAAATGTCACCAAACCACAGCATTAAAGTTTAGTTATATCCTTGTTCTGTACATGCCAAAACATTTGCTCTCACATCAACAGCTCTTGTTTATTCTGCTCTTAGTTTACTAAGTTCTGAACTCACAGATGGTTGCAGTAAGTTTAGTTTACAGAATAAGCATTGCAGAAGAAAAACTACAGTAACAAATGAAGTCTTTAGTAAGTCGTGTTTCAAGGAGATCAATATCGTCTGATTTTTGTGAAGAATGCAGTAAATCCCTCTTACCTGTCACATTCGTGCACACACAGGTATTCATGGTAATCTCAGTTCATTTGGGTAAACTTTAAACATAAACCTGATAATTTAAATTGCTGGTTTAAAATATGCAAATTTTGCCAATAATTTCTTCTGCAGAGTACAATAAACAAGCAGTAGGTTTCACTAGCTAGTGTAAGTTAAATTTAAGGTAGTACAATAAGACTACTATAACTGCAATGTAAATCCCTACAATGTTTGTACAAAAGTACATTATTTCAACAAAGTATAAATACCTTAATAAGAGGCTAACAAAACAACACAAAGTCACATTTCTACTTATCTAGATTATTAATTCAGCTCTTTCCCTAGTAGAACTAAATTGGTTTAGAAAATAAGTAAAGGTTAAAAATTCAGGTCATACTATAGCAATTTTCTCATGCAAAATGATAAAAGAAATGAGACCACCAAATTGAAACTGTGCTTATAAATGGGCACATACATATCACAGAATCACAGAATGGTTTAGGTTGGATGGGACCTTAAAGCTAATCCAGTTCCATCCATCTGCTGTGGGCAGGAACACCTTTCACAGCTTCTCTGGGCAGTGTCTGTTCTGTCTCTGGAACAATATATTTGCATTGCACAGGACAGATATATCATGATAAAGAAATAATCACTGAGAACTTGCCTTAGAAATACCTTGAAGTAAATCATTTTCCAACCATGAAACAGTCATATAATTTATCTACAGCTTATACCACAGAGAATATGCTACAGGGTTAAAAAATCCTTGCCAAGGAAGAAAAACAGCATGAAAATTTCCTGGAATATTGATGATTCCTGCTATTTTCCAGGCTTAGAAATTTTCCAATTTCATTAAATTTTAGTTAACCAGGAAGTATAAGTGATGTGGTACGCTGTAAATTACAACAGTAGCATTAGAATGCTAAATAGAGGTCAGTATTACACTTCCCTGCAGACAAGAAGATGTCTTCATTTAAGGAAGGACTGATTAAAGAAGGAGCAGAGAATCTGACCTCTCGGAGGAGAAATAAAATTTACATATACATTGCCTAATGTCAGGGTGAGGAGCAACAGGGAAGAACCATGAACAACCAAAATACCTATCCATTAATAATAGAATATCAATAAAAATGGCAATGATGGTCTCTAAAGCAAGCTGTGATAGCAGGCCACAGATCTACTTGGGTGTAAGATTTTATCATCACTATCAAATACCACGCTCAAAACCTTTTAGCTTCACAGGACTGAGCAGTTTCTCCCCCTTGTTTTCAGTGAATTCAAGGGTAATATTTGTAACAGTTGATTGCTCATACTGTATTTCAGGGGCATGAAAATATCCTCCTGGGAGGGGTGATCAGGTTATAGCTCTGCATTTCTGCTCTCCTCCTTTAATTAAGATTTTTAATGTCACCAAAATATGTTTAACTTAAATTCAAAACAAGGATTTGTTACTGAGCTGCATTTGGTATTTATAAACTTCAGACAGAACAGGCAGTAAGGCTCATGGTTTAGTGTTGGTTTAAACTTATTGTAATCTACAAAATATGATCAGTTATCATGGCAGCTTTAAACATTTAAAGCAAAATCCATTTTTCTTTGTCAAACACTTTCTGTGATACGAGATGTTAGACACACAGACTGAGTCATCTTCTCATTAACTCAGCCAAGCATAATACATCTTTCCCTATCCTCTCCTTGAATTTATGTTATGAAAAGATACATATTTTGAAGCAAATCATTTTCTTTGCATGTTAAAAACAAAAAAGAAGTTGGAGACTGAGAAGGGAGAAAGGGAACAGCTGAAAGTAATCTGAATCCCAGAATATATTTAAAGGGAAGAACAATGTATTTTTCATTTGGGAGATAAGTCATATTGGGCTTATCAAAAAACAGTCCTTGGATGCCACAGTTTGCATGTGGGCTTGAAGATAAAGAAACAATGCTTCTTCTGCTCTTTAATCCTCCATATGAGCAGCTTTAAAATACTTGTATGGATTTATGATCAGAAATCAGGTACATTTGGCTTTTTAGTTAATTAGAAGTATTACAGTATTTAAGAAACCAGTATATTCCAGTGCTTTCTGAAAACAAGAAGATGCAGTTCTAGCACTAGCTCTGCAGCCATGCTCAATGGGCTTGTACCCAAAATGCAGCTTTGCAAAGCTTCATAAATGCAGGTTTTCTGCATTTGATTTATTTGATGTGGAATACAGTTTTAAATTAATAAACTGCAAGAAATTGGGAGGACTGAGGCATTGAATCAGGAATTAAATTTGTAACATTTGTAGACAGAGAAAACAGGACTGTCTCAAAAAACAATTCCCCTGACTGAAATTCCCCTGGACAGATTACCAGCCTCTGACACTCAAGTAACTCCTAAATACAAGACTCATCCCACTGGAGCCACAAGACAGGTGTTTGCTTGATTAGGACCATACACTTTCAGTCAAATTGATTAATGTGAACAGAGTTCACTCCTTTGACCACAGAAAGCTTGGGATGAGCCTGTGAGGTAAGAATTTTTCCACTGATTCAGTCAACAGGAAGGCTTTCAGTCAGGAAAATGCTGCACAGGTCTCATCTTCAAACTTCTGTACCCTCAGTAATACACCCATGAGTCCTGTACAGGCACTGCTCTACCTGGAGAAATTGAAGTGCAAATCAAATCCTTCCTGTCCAGTTTTTTTTTCAGTTGAAACAAGACAGTTAGGCTGCGTCTTCACCAAGCTCAAACTAAAACAGAGCAATGCAACTCACTGCATGGACAGGGTTTTTTTTGCTCCTGCAAACAGGTACAACTTCCTTGCACTATATTTCATCTTTGTTGTTACAGAAAATATACCCCCATACAAAAATAATGCAATATTCAATTCACATGTACTTCAAATTGTGGTTTAGGGGAACAATAGCTCATTATTTTTGAACATGTCAGAAGCAATACAGAGATTTCAAAGCACAAAGTGTATAAGCAACAAACACTAATGCCTGCTTGAGCTGCTCTGTAATATTTTATCTGGAGATCTGCCAAATTCTTTGTCTGAAATGCAGCTAAAGTTGATGATCACAAGCAGAATGGCTATTTTTATATCCAGCATGCTTATTATCAGGAATAAAAAGAGAAATTGCCAAGTGAATGGCATCGTTGTTCCAAAGGTGGTATTTAAACAAATGAAGAACTCGGAAGCAAATAGAAGGCAAATTCCACATTGCTGCAAAAGGCAGTTTTACAAAGCTCCATTTTTCAATTATTTCACACAATGTGCCATGCTCTGTGGGTTTGGATCTCCAGTGCTGGCTGTGATGCATCCTCCACAGAGTCCTCAAAAAAGGACTTTGGGCTATTTTGAAGAACACATTTTTCAAAGTAACCAAAGCCATAAGGGCAGTTTTCATGCATAAACACAGCTTCCTGGCTGCTCAGCACTTCAGCTTTACCGTTTCCATTGCATACTCAAAATGGGGCTCCCCAGGAGGAGGCATTTCTGAAAGGATTATTGCTGTGGAAAGACAAACCAGTTCATGAAAACATGGATTTCATACACGTCATTCCACAAAATTAAAACAATTATGACCTCATGTTCTATCCCAGCTACTTCTCTAAGTTTGCAATAGCACATTCTCTCCCACTTTTACAAGACTCTGCCAATACACATAACCTCCTATCCCATACAATTCCTCAGGTACCCCATATTTCCTTTTCTATACTGCAGTTAGCCCAGTATCTCATCTCTCTAAATTATATTTTTAGATACTGTCTCCATGTGCTGTATGCCCCTTGTCCTGGAGTGCTGAATGGCTTCCTTGTCATTGCTCCCCTCCCCAGGTGGTAGTGAAGTATAATCTTCTCACAAAACAGATTTTTTCATTAGGATAAACTTCCTTCTTGTTGTTCTAACAAGACAGGAAATCAACTGATCCGAGAACTCAATGATGATGACCCCCAGAATTATTAACTCTTCTAAAGCCCTAAAGACTCCTATTTTTGATTAAATAGCTTTAAAATCTATCTTTTACTTTTGCCTACAGATGTCTGCTATCTGGGCTGCCAAATATTAAGAAGTCTCACCTTTTACCTGTGGATATTTTCCCCTCTTGGACTTAGAGTATTGGAAGGGAAGAAAAGGGAATGACTGAATTTGCAGAAAGATGGTCAAGGAACAATAACAGAAACCATCCTGTTCTCTCCCTTTGGACTATTAGTCAGACTGATAAACATTTTACTAATTAAACAAAGGTTTGCTGGCTAAACCAGTGCTGCCAGCTTCCCACAGCCCCACTCAGTTCTGTGCTCTACAGGCACAATGACATCTGGGTTCAGAGGAAATCTTGCAAAGCACAGCTCTCATGAGTATGTGGGAAGAATCACTCCAGAGGTATGGAAAGCAAAGAGCTCTCTTCAGCAGCAGCACAGTCTCACCAAGTGACTGACAACAGCCTTAAGACATCTTTAACTTACCCACCAAGAGTTATATTTTCCCTATGGCTAACTTTTTTGAAAGAAGGTATAAGCTGATCATATTTTCTCTTTATCTGATCATGTTTCAACCTTTCCCCTTTTAAAACTTAACCCACTCATATTTTAACATGTACAGGCTCTTTCATCAGCCACAGACTGCACAGACATACACTGTATTACATTGCCAATGTGGACAATTTACGAAAAACCCTCATACCGATGGTCAGAGGTTATTCTGGTTTGCATCCTGCTGCTTTCAGGCATCCTACAGTTTGTGTTCTGCATTCTAATGGTTTGCAAAGTGGATGTGAACTGGAGACAATAATCACAAGCATGTTCCTGTCAGAAGCACTGTGAGATGGAATTGCACTGATGAATACTTCCTGACTCCAGTGACCTCATCTGCCTGTACATTCCCTGGGAGACTTTCCCCTCCTCCAGCAGGTGCACCATTCTCTCTTGCCTAGAGCAATGCCATTAAGCTCTTGCATTTTCTAGTGACTCTTTGCTTTATGTTATAAAGACACCAACCAGTTTAACAAACAGTATTAACTAGACCTGTGCTTCCAGACAAGTAAACTTCTAGCAGTATAAAAACATAACAAATCATTGCATTTACATTATGGTAAGCTATTATGTAAGGTATTTGCAGCAAAGAAATTAAATTGACAGATACTAAAATCAGTATTGATAGCAACAGCTTGAAAGAGAAATAAAAAGATGAAGGAGAAGAAAAGGGAATCACCAGGAGACTTAGCTTCAAATGTTCTAAAATCCTTCGATGATGGATATGACTGAGAACAATTGTCAGGGAAGCAAGCGTTCAGGGAAAAGCATTTAAGTGCCAAAATAAACAGAGCTTCAGCCAAATTTAAAGCTCTCTGGAGGAACAAAGCCAATAACAAGACTGCACATCACCAACTACATCCCCAGGTAAAGCAGTAATATCAATCACTATAGATACTATCACACAATTATAATGTTGTTTAGTAAATTATTATCACAAACAAGTCCTACTAACCTCACTCTATCCATTTTATTAAATAGGAGAATCCTAAGAAAGACAGTATTATATTAACAAGTCATTAAAATGTTGAAGTATGATCATATTACAAGAAGTGAAATAGAACATTTCCCTTCTTACCCAATCCCTTATATCTATAGTGCAATATTGAAGTGGAAACAGGAAAACACTTCCTTACAGCAAAGAGAACTTTTCTTTCAGAATTAAATAGTGTAAGCTTATGTCGGTCACCCTAAAAGTGGTCACTGAACAGTTCTTGATTTAGCCCTTCCCAAAAAGTACCAGCACAGGGACGAGAGGCTGTTATGGCAGCAACCATAAATGGTTCACCAGTTCTGGACAGATTGGTTCCACTACTTCTCTTCTTGCCCTGCACATGTCTCCTCTTCTTCCTAACCCTACTACCCCAGCTCTGGCACTGGTCAGATTCCATACAGAGTTGATTCAATGCATAGAACCAGCAGAATCTGGCCACCAAACTCCATGTTTTCTGCCAGGTTAGCCAGCTGAATCAGCTCAGGAAAGGATACTGCTGTCAGATCCAACCCAAGGGAGGTAGCTGGACAGCAGTGGGATGGTAGATCAGCTCATGCTTAATGGGTAACCTTGGCATTAAGATGGGAAAAGCATCCACATAAGTTCATGGTTTGATTCTCCACCTAGGACATAAGCCAAAGGAAAATCAAGCTGTGGCCACACAAATATGAGTGTCCAAATCTATTGTTTCCCCATGAGAAGAACAGATTTTATACCTCTTTACAAAAACACTGTGACATAGGATTGTATCTTCAGTGTGACTGCATGCTTATTTTATGCATATGAATAGCTTTTGCAACAAGATGGCTTTAACCAGAACTGCAATGCAAATTTAAACTTACAGTCAAAGGGGAAAAAACACTGTGTTTGTAATTCCCTCTAATACAATGTGACTCCCCATCAACTGAGCCAAGGTGAATTTAGGGGCAAAATTTACTTCTGCTAATCTCCAGATCCAGTATTCTGCATGTTTTTTCTTTTTTTTTTGGGGGGGGGGTGGGGGGGGGCAGGTTGGGAGGGTGTGTGTGTGAAGAAACAGCTCCTTTGTCCTTTTTCCACTGATATCTTTCCAGGGATTAAACCCCACACCTCTACCCCTACCTAAGCAGAGCTGTTTGACTCAGTGTACCCACCCCCTTTAAAAATGGCCAGGTAAGTGACCAGAGCTTTACAGGCTGCTGCTGATTTCTTAAAACTAATTTAAATTTTGTTGACATTTGTATTTGAGAGGAATTATGGTAACACCTACAGCTTTAACAAGTTTTATCATAGATATGCAAGCTCACTCGTTTTCAGTTTTCAGCTCCCATCTTTTTCAGTTTATATCTTCCATCACAATAAAAAGCCACCCACTTCCTTCTGCTCTTCTGGGTTTTAACCTCAGCATCTTGAAAGACAGATACCTTCAGACACCTGGGTATTTATGATACTGATACTTCAAATATATGATATCTCAAATTTGCTTGAGGAAACACGTATTAGGTGCTAAGCCCTTTGCTGCTGCCTTGGCCTTTTGTTTATTGAATGTGTCTTTTCCTGCTGTTCCCATGACTCCTTCTTCTGTTTGGGTCAGGTCAAGTTCCTTCCTGCCACCAATGTTCTTGAACTCTCTTATTATTAATATCATAAATCAATCTGTCCAGTAGTTCACTCACTAGGATATATCTAGATGACTGCCTGGAAAGGTCTAAACTATTCTAGGAATTTGTTGAGGTGGTCATGCTCCTTCCCCACCCATGGGCAGGCCCTGGCACCTTTTCTCACTCTGGTGTGTAGTGGGGGTTCAGCCCTGCACATTAGGCTGCAGAAAAAATTGGGGGGNGGGGGGGGGGGGGGGGGTTGGTGGTGAAGGAGAGGGAAAGGAGTGGAGTCATTTTCTGCCAGCTCAGCTCACTGAAACAGGTCACCACAAAGCAGAGGTAACCCAAGGGAGAAGGCAGGAAACCAAGGGAGACATCTCAGCTCTGCTACAGAGGAACATTCCACCTGTCTTCCAGCCTGCAAGGGACCATGCCACCATCAAGGCAGGCATTGTCCAGGATGCATAGAGTTTAGATCTTTGCAAGTGATCTAAACTCCCACCCTCCTCATTGGTGAAGTTGTTAAGAACTGACTGTGAACAGGTTGTATTGTCACAGAGAATCAGAAGAACAGCACCTCTCTGTTCTGTACAGTAGTACTCCTTCTAACTTTCCCTTTTCTGCACTATATATCCATTTTCTTTTATTATGTCACTATGTCATTTGGACCATGGCTATGTAATGGAGCCACTCAATACAAAATTTACAGACAAAACCAGCTTCGGCAAATGGGGTGTCCTGCATGCTCCAACCCATCACCCTGTAGTTAACCTAATTCAAACCACTGTGTTACACTTTACCACAAGTCCTACACTTAGAGCCCTTCCATGTATGGCTGCAAGTGTCCTAAGAATATTCCCTAAGCAAGAATATTCATTACAAATGAGCACTATATAGAGTAATGACAGAGCAGCATCTCACAGGAAGCCCAAGCTTACTCCAGGCACTGCATACTGCTGCAACCTGACCACTCCTTGCCTTCATAAGCAGTCCTCAACCCTCAGCACTAAAGGGAAAAGTTCATTGTAAATATTTAGTTATTTATCCAGCCTGATAAAATGCTCACATGCCACTTCCCTTGCTCAGTCACACAGAGTAGCATGATTTGCTGGTTAAGTATATTTTCTTTCTCTGGTGATGACGATTAAGGTTGCTGTGAGTGATGATAACTTCCCAGGATATTATCATTCTTCAAAGCCTGCTATGGCAAAGACATTCATTTAACTATCCAAGGGGCACTTAGGAAATACTTTTGCTACCCAAAGGAAGAGCAGCTACACTGTGAGTATCCTTACAACAATTAAGTATCATTACTGAGGTGACTGAAACATCCTCCCACAATTTTTTTCAAATTACAGGTAAGAGAATAAAAAATGTGAATTTTCTTTAAATCTTCTTTTCCCTCCATCACTTAGGTGATACAATTTCATTACACTGTATCTCAAGTATCCATCCTCATTATTACTATTAGAAGACCCGTTTTAGCACTTTGGGAAGTCTTCAACTGCACAGCAATTATTACACATTGTAGAGCATTGAGTGAGAAGACAATGTGCTAGACACCTGTGAGAATTTGTATCAACTATTTGGAAATCAAACAATGTAATTTCTTCTTGAACATTAATTTTGAAAATAGTGAATTAAGACAAACAACTTTGAGGGGTTTATCTTCCTTCCCAGGTATGAGGCTGCAGATGAATTAGATCATAGAAAAATCATTCTAAGTATATAAAAGTAAAAATGCCTCAAGATCTGACTGTATTTAAAATAACATCTTATTATAGCCATAAGGTGTATTAAGTAGGATTAGTTCAGATAGATATTTAAATGTTTATTTTAGAAATAAATCTAACTTCGGTGGGACAAATTAAAAAAGCACAGACCACAGCCTCTCCTGCTTGAATACAGCAAAATTCATCAATATGGGTGAGGATTCTCAGTGGTAAAGACTTTTTAACCAGATCAGGTTTTCACCTTAGAAAACAAGAAACTCTTGTTTCTACTGTCACTCTTATACCGCATGAGAGTTTTGCTGAATACTTATTTCATCAGCCAATGCTTTGATTTATCCTTGTACATATATTGAAGAAAGAGCATGTTGAAATGTAATCACTGGAACTGCGTGACAGCTGATAATTTAGGAGGTTCAAGCCTTCTGCTTGCTATCCGCTATTACAAAAAGGGCTTTGTCAACAGTATTTGAAAGGATACAGAAAAGGATTATGATATTTAACTCTGTAAATTATCATGTACTCTTGGCTTTTTTAAGTATGCTGAAGAAAAATAGAAAAGAAAGTGACCCAAAGAATGATGCCCAGAAATCTCATGCTCAAAAAAAAAAAAAAAAAAAAA
>NDXB01000414.1:6341-34207 GCA_002631895.1 Agapornis roseicollis | reverse complement strand
AAAAAAAAAAAAAAAAAAAAACCAAAAAAAACAACAACCAAAAAAAACACGCATGAAAGTATAAAGATTACACTGGATCCTGCTCTACACATAGAGATCTTGTCCTCCCAATGTCCTTGCAGCAGGAGACTGAATCACCTCCACTGAAAGCAGCAATGTATTTGATATTGTAATTAGCTACAACTTCCATTTTCAAGCTCAAGTTTTTGCTGTTGAATCCCCACTTCAAAATTAAAATCCCAAACCAGCCTTTTCACTGTTGGCCAACATGGACTTGTTCTGGAGGTGCTATGTCTCTGGGGAAACACATATTGTATTGCAGTGACTTTCACCACATCTACTTGAACTGTACTTGACCCCACTTAGTTCCAGCTCTTCTCCTACTGTTTACAATTTGGCCTCAATTTCATCTATCTATCTATCTATCTATCTATCTATCTCTGTATGTATATATAAACACAGATATCTACATACTTATGTACATATCACAAACCTAGCTTATTGTTTCTGATTTTAATTATTTAGTTTAAATTCATATAGAGGCTTTAAAAGAATTCTTTTTCTGTAGAAAAGAAACCCTGAAGGAATCCTGATCCTGCAGGCACAGAATATTGCATGTGACTGCTCAGCGTATTCAGCAAGGCTTGAGTGACTTATGCAAGGACACAGCTGCAAAAGAAATGTTTCTATTAATTATTTACTCATCTTCAGTTTTTCAGTGCCATACAGAGTTAGCATAACTTTCTGAATAAATTATTCAGATCTTCACAGTTCAACCCAAGCACAGTACAGCTCAAAAGAGATGACAAACCTGCAGCACATAACACCTACCCATTAAACCCTTTCCCCTCATTGCAGCTCTTGATATTTTAATCATGCTTCTACCCAGGGATGCACACGTAGCATCAGGCAATGCAAATCAGCAGAGTTACAAATACTATAGAAATGCACTGATTATTCCAGCCTCCTCTGAGAATAGGGGAACAATAGATTGAAGGTAACACTGGAACAAGAAAGTCACAGCGTTCGAGATGCAGGTTAGCCAGGATCAGCCTCACACTAACCTGCTCTGGCTGTTCCAAAGAGGCTGGGCAGGGCAGGCAGCTACAGGCAGTCACATTTTCCCACCATATGAAAGCCCTCCCTCATGAATTACAGTGCACTGTGGTATTGTGCCCTGAGGCTGTGGCATTCTTATAATTTGCCTAACGCATGTTTTCTGTACTTGATATGGCAACTCCAAAGAGTCCTAGCACATGTATAAAAAGCCAGTTTAAAATCCTACCAAGCTTATGGCTTAAGTGTTGTGTAACTATGACCTCCAGAAGCTAACTGCATATGATGATGTTTAAAAAGAAAAGAAAGAACTATAAAATGGGTCTAGCAGAAGGTGTCCCTGCCCATGGCACAGGAGGCTGGAACTAGATGATCCTTAAGGTCCCTCCCAATCCAAACCATTCCATGATTCTAAGAAAATGGCAATGCCTCAGAAAACAATGATCCATAATGAAAACTAGAGGAGAAGATTTTTGAGCATTTCCTTCTGCAGAGTTACCTTCACTGCAGCAACCTCTCTAGCCAAGGGCATGGGGAGGACACAGCACACCCCAGTCACCTCTGTGGCTCTGAGGATCTGACTGCTCAGAGCTGGCCCTCCCAGAGCAGCCCTGTACAATGCACTCCTACAGTGAGAGAAATCATCACCCTGTGCTGCTGAAAGAGGCCCTTTGATATAGCTCCTGCAGGAATCAATCACTGATTGAATTTACGTAGGCATAATCCCTAAGCAGAGCTAGGATTTAGCTCATAATACAAATTAGTCCCCCACAAAGCATTATCAGCATCCTGCTTGAAGTAAATATTAGACTACACATTACTGGGAAAAGCCGCTGTTTTGGCCTCCTGAGATCTAAGATACTTCAGAATGTGCCTTCAGGCTGGGATTTCTGGTGTGCCCAAGGAAACACATGCTTTAGGCACTTGCTTCAGTTCCTTTTCTGTGCCTCAAGCTACATGAGGCAACAGGAAATGCAACCACCCAACCCAACCTCTAGCCAATCTCCACTGACAAAGCAGAAAACACAGATAATGGGAGGAAGAGGCAACCAAAAGAAAATTCCTAATGGATTATGAATTATACAAAGAACATTCTTTGCTATGTAATTAATGAAAATTTACCATTTTTAAGCTTCCACAGGGAAATTTTCCATGTCAAATCAATTTGTAGGTAGGACCCAAGAGGCAGAAAATCACAACTGCTTCAGTATGCTTCTTCATTAGACTGCTGCTGGGGGTTTAATTTTCAGTCACGTTCTTTGGTGACTTTGATCTTTGATGACAGTGTTAACTCTATCTGGTCCTCAGTTCTGCATTGATTTAAACAGCCTTTTGAGATACCTTCACTAATTATTTCAGTGGAAGTTTAATTAAATCTTGTCACACAGGAATAAGCTGCTTCTTGGAATGGCTGCTAAACACTACAGAGCATGTAATTTGAAAAAAAGGAGGATGAAAAATTATAGCAGGACAGACAAGCACATGAAGAAAAAACAGAAAGCTATTTCTAAATAGGAATTTAAGTGCAAGTGTTTGTGAACCTTCCCCGCTTCCTTTGCGCACAGAAGTAGCAGATTTCTTGCATTTGTTCTTTCTATGTCTAGATATTTCTATGTCATGCATTTCCATTCCCAAATCTCATCCTAATTTCTGTATGCGGACAACTTTGTAATTTACATGTTTCTCAGAATTCCTGCAAGATTGGAAAGGAATTATTAATATTTAGTCAAGTATACGTTGTAAGTGGTTATCTTCCTTCAGACAACTGCCCTGCTTGTTTGATTATACAAAACAGCAAAGGAAAAGTTGCAAGCATTCCCTTTTAATGAAATTCCCATGCCCATAATTCCTCCTTGTTGATATGTAACTACCTTTTATTTTGCAAACATAGTACCACAAATGAAGGGTATTAGATTATAGCCAAGGTTGAGTTTATTCAACCAGATATAGATGCTCAAAAATGAGACCTGTTTTTTAGAGATTTCACTATCTTTCCGCTTCCCTTCTGATTCTTAGATTCCCTAGAGCTAATGAATAAGTCTTTTATCACAAGTAATTCACCCAGCTCTAATGTCACTCCTATATATTTCATACTGAGTCAGCAGCTACTTAGTATGTTCTGCTTAGAAAGCTGAACAAAAAAAGGAAATAAAGCTATATCCCTTACGTTAAGCATATACTTTTTACTGGCCAATATATTTTCATATTATGTTATAAATATGGCATTTGTACATAAATACCATACTTTAAAGATGATGTCAGTACTTCTTTTTGGAAAAAAATCAAGAAGATGGTATGACTTTAAATGGGGTTAAAAAGCAGAAGAAATTGCCTGGAAGGGTATATAATAGAATCATAGAACGGGTTGGGTTGGAAAGCACCTTAAGATCATATAGTTCTAACTCCCTTGCTATGGGCAGAGACACCTCACACCAAACCATGTCCCCCAAGGCTCTGTCCAACCTGGCCTTGAATACTGCCAGGGATGGAACATTTACTACTTCTTTGGGCAACCCATTCCAGTGCCTCACCATTCTCATAGTAAAGAACTTATTTATATCTAGCCTGAAGTTCCCCTTACCTTCAAGTTTAAAGTTTGAACCCCTTACCCTTGTCCTGTTGTTACAGTCCCTGATGAAAAGTCCCTCTTCAGTATCGTTGTAGGCCCCCTTCAGAGGCGATCACCACACAGCTTCGGTTCTCCAAGCTGAACAGCCCCAACTTTCTCAGCCTACCTTCATATGGGAGGGCTCCAGCACCCTGATCATCCTCATGGCCTCCTCTGGACTTGCTCCAAGAGCTACATGTCCTTCCTATATTGAGGACACCAGAATTGCACGGAGTCCAAGTGGGGTCTCATGAGAGCAGAGTAGAGTGCCAGGATCACTTCCTTTGACCTACTGGTGACACTCCTTTTGATGCAACCCAGGATATGGTTGGCTTTCTGGGCTGCAAGCGCACACTGAAGTGGCTCACGTTCAGTTTCTCATTGACCAACACCCTCCCCACCCCCTCCAAAGTCCTTCTCCACAGGGCTGCACTTCTCCACACAACCATATCAACCATAACAAGACAGCAGAAAGTAAAATTAAAGCTTAATGATAGGTGAAATAAAATAGCAAAATATATTCATTTCCTAATCTGAATTTTAATACATGACCCACATTAGACATTGCAGGATGGGATTTAAAGTTCCTTACAGACTGAATAAAAGTCTCAAGAGCTTTGTATGATAAACCAAAATGGTCAACTCAACTGAAGAAAAACTAAACCAGCTGTTTTGAGGGGGAGAGTAACAGCAGCAGCAGTGGCAGAGACTGATGATGAGAAGACCTGAACAGGAAAGTCAGACCTCGGTCTACATTCTAGAAAATCTGTTAGGAGTATAATGAAAGACCCAAACAGGGTGCTGTTTCTCACTGATTTATCTACAATATGGCTGGAACATTCAAGAAAGAGAATTTGTTTTCCAGCCCTTGAACAAATGACCACAGCCATCTGGAAAGATTGCTCTTCATCCAAGTGGGCTGGAAAGTCTCTGAGAACAAACACTTCTGCTTGGAAATTAAGAATAAAACCTCTGTTATTTACACTTCTTTGATGCTGTCCTCTGGCCTAGCAGAAGCACCCAAGGGTAGAAATTTCTTACTTGTTTTAAAAGAAGAAAATAACACTTTCTCATGTTAATTTTGAAGCATTCAAATAAATGTGAAAGGACTTGCATCCCCTGCAAAACATGTTTGATAATGTGAAGGCTCTTTAAATCTCCCCACAGAGAGGGTTTAATTATCCGGTTCCACACAGATGCATTATTCTCTTTCCAATTAAGCTGCACAGTATTTTTTCCATCTGTATATCTTTTTACTCCTGTTAGTTACTTTCTTGTGTTCTTACACTAGGCCTCTCTCACCCCTAAAATAAATTTAACAAATCCTCTAGAACTCTTCACCTCTAAAGCAGTATCCACGCTCTTCTGTCACAATCATATCTGATAGAGATTCCAACAGGGTGTCTTTTATGGCTAAACACAGTAGCAAAACCATCAAGCCAGTTGAGTCTGTGTCCAATCACTCCCACTGTATTTCCATAGCAGAATAACCAATTTCAGTTGGTTTATTTCAAGATAAAGATTCAGACCACACAATTCTCATGTTACAGGCTTTTTCATACTTTAAGACAGTGAGAGGCTCATCCTGTAGACCCCAGTTCCCAGCCCAGTTCCAACACCTACACGAGAAGTCCCACTGGCTGTCACTGCAATGTGACATGGATGGTTTTGTACACTTATTATTGGAGTTATGGATGCCAAGGGATGACAGATGAATCAGCTGACCTGCTGTCACTGAGGATCAACACTGAATTTACTGAATACACTGATTAGGTCAGCACAGAAGTGCACAGTTTCAGGCTGAGGAATCTGCCTCATCCCTTTTATTTTGTATGGTCTTGGAGCTTCTCACAGATTAATCTCTTCAGGCTGGGCTGAAACATCCTCCAAACACATGCTGTGGTTATACTCACAGGAGTTTATTTGTATTGTTTATTCCATAGTTCCACTTGCCTTGAAAATAATATTCTGACTGATACCAAGAGATCAGTGTGTGTATTTAGGCATCAATGAATTGGTAGATGCTGTAAACTGCCACTCTCCTAAGCTGAAATCTGTCATGCTGACAGTGAAACTTCAAGCAAGTCATTTAACATGTTTCTGCCTGATCCCCATCTTACAGAAAGTGCCATCACTGTCTTTATTTTGTTTACACTCTCAGCTTTTGCGAGCTGGAGTCTCTTACTACTTGGTCCTGGTATAACACACCCATATTTCCAGTTGTGGGAACTAGAATATAAAGATACAGGTAACTATGTAGGGGAAACAGTTAAAATAGCTGCAAAGAAGGACAGAACAAAGAGAGAAACTCTCATTCTCTTAATGATGTTCAAAAAAAGCACAATATTTGCAGACATCATGATCTTCAAATTCTCTCTCTTGTTGCAAAAAGCTTAGCTAAATTCTGGATTATAATATGCTTCAAGGTTTCGCATGGTCTTAATGGAGAATTTCTGGAATACTGTCATAAATATTTAGTAGCTGGAAGTCAGCAAATATATTACAAGGCAAAAACCTACAGTCCACCTACCATACAAAAAAGAAAAAAAAAAATCACCACTGCACTCATCCATACAATTAACTTCTGTGAAGCTTTCTAGAAAAACAGCTTATACAGTAATTTAAGATTGTCACTTTAAATCAACACAACTTTGTACTTTCATCTTTTCTTCCTGTACATAAAGCCCTTCCCAGTGACAATCTAGTCATCAGTTTTCAGCATCTGTCCACAGCTGCAGAGTGTATGCAACATGCAGATAGATTTATACATAAAACATAGCAAATAAGACACACAATCCTTATTTTCCAAGTATTTTCACTACAGATATCACATTTTTAATTCCAAATTGCTTGTCTACTCGTCCTCCACAAACAATTTTGCTATGGATGACCAGCCCAAATTCAAAGAAGGCTCAAAAAATAAAAAAAAAAAGGAAAACAAGAACAAAACCCTTAGGAAAATTAGACATTTCCAGACTACTTCTGAATTACTGCAGCCTGTCAGGGATCTGGATTAGCTTCCAGCTTATATACCCAGAATGATTTTCCATAACTAAATTAAAAAGCAACTTGTCATAATGATATGATTCAATGAAAAACTGGTGTTTAAGAAGCATTGGCCCCATAGAGAAAATAAGCTCACCCCACCTGCTGCCTCCTGCTATTTCAACTGTATTTGGTGGGGGATGATGGCAATACAACAACAAAGGGTAAGACTTTTTCACCACTTTAAATATTGATTTTCTGCTATTTCCTAAGACTCAGGTACTGGAATGCACAGTGCATCCCCTTTCCTAGCTAACAGGTACACTCCTACATCTTCAAGAGCACCAGTGAGCCAGCCCACAGCAGCACAAGGCTAACTGAAGACCCTGCCTAGCAAAACTGAAGAAATAAAGGCTTTACAGAGAATAGCTACTTCTTTGCCTTGTGGTCCCACTAACACAACATCTGATGCAGGAGTGCTGCTGGACAGGAGAGAGGCCTCCCTGCTTGCAGCCAGCAACCCCTCTTTCTCAGCTCTGCTCCCCACCTTCTGGCAGGGCAAGATCTCAGGTGAGGCAGCGTTGGCCTCCCTCAGTATTTCTGCATGACAACACTCTTTCCTTTTTCTCTCCTAACAGCTTTAAAAGCTTTGTAGCTAGTACAATAACGAGCATTTGCCTGTCAACAGAGCACCATGGCACTGCTATTTGCACCTACCAACCACATTTCCCCACAGAGCTGAAAGTCACTTTGAAGCTGCTCAAGGTCTGGGTCAACAGGGAGAAATTCAGGACTGTGAGCATAGAAGCTAATGGATCCAATCATTCCAAATGCAAAAACAGGTGCAGAAGAGAAGTACCTAATTTATGTGCAAAACTATGTAACCAGGTATCGTTCTTGGTCTGACTTTAAAATACAGTATCATTTATTTGTTTCTAACTTCTCAAAGACTGGCATTTCTTCACTTATCTTCACAGTTTTGGGAAGATAAAATAAAAATAAATCACAGTAAACAGTTAAACCAAATCAGATATGAAAGGAAAAAAAGTCTGTAGACCTCTATCATGAAGACTGATTATTAACAAATATATAAACCCTTAGAAAAGTCCTTCATCTGGATCCAAATAGGAAACAACACAGACCTCTGCAGAAACAGCACCAGAAGGGATTTCTCCCCAAGCTTCTGAGGGCATAGTGGGCACTGACCCTTCACAGACTATTTGTTTGAGTTCACATGTAGTGAAAAACAAAAGTCCTAGCAACATAATTTCTGATTTCTCTGCTACGCAGTTTGAGACATCCAGGAGGACACTCAGCAATTTGTTCAGCTGAGCAGTAAACAACCGCTGCACACAGCAGGAACATGTGCAAAGCAAACTACACCTGCATATTCCTCTCCAATTTGCCAGAGGCTGTTAGAACAACTGCATCTCATTTGGGGGAGGAAGAAACAAAAAAGCACAGGAATATTGCATCATTTTCCAGAAGAAGTTGTTCAAGCTCCGCATAAAGAGAACGTACCATCTGATGTACTATCAATAATTAAAATTAAACTCACATTTATCATGACATTCTTCTTGTGTTAAAGCAGGCAGACAGGCCTCAGTTTGTTCTCTGGAAACATTTTTAAAGTTTAAGCTTATTCAAGTATTGGAGACCCCACTCCTGGCTATGTTACCCCTCCTGGAGGCTGAATGCTTGCTCTGTCTGCTGCTGGTCCATGGCTGGAACTGGAGACCTATATGTTTTTGATCCCTCAAAGCTGCAGCATCAAAACACCTGCTCTTGGAGCCATGGCACAGTTGAACAAGGAGAGTCAGAGCTTGCTGCAGGGCAGGAGACCATGTATGGGGTAGCAGCTCCCCACTGCTCTGCAGCCTCAGCACAGGGATTCTCATCTCACCAAGTTGAAATGCAGGACCAGGGCAGCTCACAGCAGCCAGGGGAAGAGCAGATTCAGGTGGTGCCACCTTGTCCCTCTCAACACTGCTAAAATGGTAACAAAAGGCTTGGCAGAAGCTAGCTCCTGACCAGGGAATCCCACAGCATGGCACATGGCATTCTGCCCTCCACACCACTCCTAACTGCCCAGGGTGATTACTAGAGCAATGCACTGCAGTACCCTTATCTCTGCTGATCCACAACTAAAGCAATGCCACAAATATAACACTGGCTGAGTGCATCAAAATCTTAATCTGCCCTCGGGATAAGGGATAAGCCCTACCACTTCCATCCCCCACAATGGACACAGCCACACAGCCTTCTCAAACCTTGCCTGCTCCCCTCAGCTCCACAGCTCCCCCAGACCCTGCTCAGCTCACTGTCCACCAAGTACCAGCCCAGGTTATGGGTCACCACCAGGCTGTTCTCCCACAGCCAGAGATGCAGAGATGCAGGAGGAGCTGCATTCCCTCTGCCACCAGTCCCCAGAGTATCCCTGGCTTCCTACAGCTGACCCACAGCCCTGCCAGCGATCGCCACAGTCTCTGCAGAGCCACTGTGGGGCTTCCAACAGGGCAACAAGCTCACCACAGATTCACAAGGGAATATTTTCCCTGATCTCTGTCTCTGGGAAGGAAAATATGAAAAAAAAAAAAAAAAAGTTATGAGGTATTTACATTGCTACAACTTGGTCATTTTTTCCTCTTGTTTCATCTTGGGAAAGTTTTATTAGCAGCAGCTTNTCTGGGGAAGAAAAAAAAAAAAAAAAAAAAAAAAAAACTTGTTATGTGGTATTGACTTCCATTCAGTGCAATACAGGGAAACAATATAGAAAGCTATAGAACAAAAATGAAAAACAAAACCCCAGCAACCCTTGGTAGACAACACTGGAATTGCTTCAGTAAGGAAAACTGCAGACGCCAAAGGCATAACAATTCAAACTATGTTTTTCAAATTGCTCAGAATAACTGCTGCATTTCTGGAAGATATTTATTATAAACATGGGCCCTTGCACAAGACTGGGCCAACCTAGCTTTGGCACTCCTTAATGAGAGACCCCTTGGACAAGCTTCTCCATCTACTCTAAGGACAGAGCCACAATCTGTGGCTGAGAACTGCAGAAATCCTCAGGCATGACACCACCCTCATTCCTAACAGCCCCTGTGCAGATGCCACATTCTGGGTGCCCACCAGAGGACACCCAGTTGGCTACCAGGCACTGTGGGTTGTACTTCCCTCAAGCAAAATTTAGTTCCTGTTTTGGGAACAGCTAAACATGTGTGCCTGGCAGGGAAACTTGGCACACCCTCCAGAAGTGATGCAGGGCAAAGAGCTGAAATGCAACATCAGGAAATAGCCAACTGAAGAGAGGTTTATGAGTTACAATACTTTTGAATCAAGTGATTTCTGTGTTTTCGCCCAGCTATTTTCAGTCCCAGGCTCTCCCCATGCAATTCCTTTGATGTAATACTACAACTGTAGGATTATTGTTGTCTTCTGTCTAAAGATTTAAGAGTATCTGGTGGTTTCTTGGTTGTCACCTGTCCCTAACACAGTGACTACTAAACCATGTCCCTAAGTGCCACATCTACATCCCCTCCAAGGATGTCAACTCAACCACTTCCCTGGGTAGCATGTTCCAATGCTCAACAACCCTTTCTAATATCCAGTCTAAACCTCCCCTAGGGCAACTTGAGGCCATTTCTTCTTGTTCTGTCGCTTGTTACCTGGAAGAAGAGACTGACCCCCGCTTTGCTACAACCTCCTTTCAAGTAGTTGTAGACAGCAATAAGGTCTGCCCTGAACCTCCTTTTCTGCAGGCTAAACAACCTGGCTTCTTGTAAAACCTGTGCTTCCATTAAAAAGTATCTTGTTGCCATTCTTCCTATGCATATGTTTCTTAAACAGTGAATGCACAGCATGATACCACTCAGGCAAACTCAAAAGCTGCAAATCTTTGTTATTGAGATACTATGTAGGAAACCAAAGACACTTTGAAAGAAAACTATCTAAGGAGAAAGATCTGCCAGAATTCTTCACAGGACAATTCCCCTCCTGGGCCATTGTAGCACAGTTGCATCTAGACTCAGTTGGAATTAATGAATTAGAAATGCTTTAAACACATTATTTACTGCTGATGAGTAGAGGGGAGGTTTTGGTGTTCAGTTGGGTTGTTGCCCAGACACTGTTTAGCCATAACTTCCATAATAACTGAAATACCAATTTGATGTGAAAAAAAATCCAGCAGCACCTCACAGCAAGTTTCAGAGGACAGTCAGATAGCTGTTTGGCCAAACAGAATTAAGAAAGAAAATACATCTAGTTTAGAGAAACAGCAAACGTTAAAAAGCCTGGTTTATAGCCATGTTCATTCTGTCTCAATTTTAACCTCAGGTTATATTGAACTGAAGGACACTTTATGTGAAATCAATGCCTATTGTGTATACAGAGGCTTTTTCAAGTATTACTGTGCAGACTGGCATGTGTTTTAATGGAAATACCATTTACTGTAAGCAGGCAGTCCTAATACCATTGAAAGATGTGATTATATTTTCACCAATAATGTTATGCTGCTGTAGGTATCTTGAGGTGTTTGTAAACCTAAAGCTGTAATGGCTTAAGAGAACTAGCCTCATACAAGTTGAATTATTAGGGACTGATACTCAGTCAATACCCTTCTACAAATTAGGAATGAGAGACCTGACACCTCTGTTCTGCTGCAATCTTCGGAGCATAAATCCTCTGCACAGAGGTTGTTGTATTGCAGGAACACCAGATACTACACAGATAATTAATGAGTTCCCTATATCATATTTGTTATTACTTACCTATATTCAGTAAACTGTTGGCCAGACTGGAACAACCTAAAGCCACCAAAGACAGCTTTTGTGGTAGGGCTTTAGAGGAAGGTAGCTGTCACCAGGCAAAATGCCAATCACCAGAACTGCTAAAAACCTGTTTAAACTCAACCTATGCTCACAACTCCACAACCTTCTGCCACATGCAAGCTGCCTATGAAAGGAAACTCTCACCTATGGAAACCAGAACTGGGTGCCCAATGGCCCTCAAGAAGGGTTTAGTAATCTGCAGGATAAACTAATTAAACCCAATTAAGTACTGAAGTGCAATTTAAATCAGAAAAAAAGTTGAATGAGGTTAAGCACAAATTAAAAGGTCAGTGATGAAGTATGTGCTTACAGAGCTGCATGCTCGAATAGGAACATTAAGAAATTCAATTTTTATTTGCTTGTGCAACAGTACGTGCAAACCAGGTGCTGTGTCAGATGCTGTGAAAAGGATGCTGCTGTTAAAGGGACATCAGCAGTGTATTTGGAAAAACCTATCCTGAAAATCTTGAATTGCCCGCAATACTCCTTTTAATTTGAACAAACCTCCACATATTTTTGTGTTAAATAACACAAAGTATCAGTGCAGAACACAAAGATATTCTTGTGCTGCTACTTCTCTGTCTCATATTTGGGGCCTGCTTAGCCATAATTAAACTACATTGATTTAAACACTTCCTGTATAGCTTTGCCCACAGGGCTGCCAGGAAATTTTCTCTTCCTATTTGAATGAACAAAACAATTGGAGAATTTTCATCAGACACACACATTTTAACTCTCTTTTAATGACAGAATAATGAATATTTTATAGTTGCAGTTTCTGTTTTAAATGAGATATTTTTACTGATGCTGGGATTGTCCTATAATGGTTCCAATTTGAAGCTGACAGGATTGTAATTTGGTATTTTTCTAAATATTTCGTAGTTTTCCTAATCATTCTGATAGGTACAATTTTCTCACGGCTTAATAGCCTCTGAATATTCTGAGTATTCTGAAGCTGAATATGCCAATCATTGAAATGAGTCAGTGGCAAAGAAAACACATCTGTCTAATCAAAAATACAGTGTAACAATCTGTAAATCTTTTAAAAACTGCTTATCAAATGTGGATTTGCAACTTTGAGCATACTTTAAAAATACATGTTACAATAGAATTGGCAAACTTACACTTTGAATAACATGCTCAACTTTCATTAGTTATACTCATGAAAATTTAGATTAATGCCACAAAGAAAATATAAGAGAATGTTGTAATTTGGATGCACAGAAAACATTTTTGTCTTGAACAACAGCAGAGCTAACCATCTGGAAAGAAACATACGTTCTCTGTAAAGCTAGCTAATTTGGGAAATGGGTGCTTTCTAAACGCTGATTTTTTTTCCTCTTAAGAATATCATGTTCTAACAAATTCACAAGAAGTACACATAGACATATGTTTGTCAGGAATTAACAAGAAAATTGACTGCTGAATATTGTGGCACTGAGACTACTGGACAACTCCCCAGTTTTACAGAAAATCCATATATACACCACATTGCATACAACAGAATTTCTACTTAAAGGCTTAAGGTTTTATGAAAACATGTGGATAGTCCATAAATTTCTGAGCTACGGTATGTTTATTTAGGTAGAGATTCCATTGCCATAATTGTCTGTACCGAAGAAGTTACACTGCATGTCCCCTTTCCACTTCTTTCAATGTCCTACTGTATGTGCGATATCACACTACATCCCATTTCCCATCAAGACTCTTTCAAAATGGAACTCTCTTTCCCCCCGTAAAGAACCCAGTATTATTTAGAGGCTTAAAAAGGCAACAGAGTTTCCTGAATGAGGGTTTATTATAGTGAAAGTCAACAGAAAAAAAACTGTGTAGCATATGAATCCTCGAAAAACAAGCTACTTCTTGGCCCTAATATTCAGCATGTTCAGATTCATTACTCTGGGTACCTTTATCTCAGGGAACATCTTGGGGCCATAAGTTTATCTTCTCTGAACAATAAATAACACAGGCCACCAGTGAGCCTTTCAAAATGCCTGGCCACATACCATATAGAGGTGCTCCAGAACTGACCTGTATGTGCAAATAATGACTTGGGAATTTGAGTGTTCATCTTAAATACTCTTCATACAGGCAGCTTAACCTGATTAAGTGGCCCAGACTGCAAATACGTAACACTCAGCATCTAAATTACCTGTTATTTGAGGGAAAAAAGAAATAAAGCCTGTGGCCTAAGGTCTTAAATTTAAAAGAGCTCTTTGATATTTTATCTGTCTATCCAGGACAGTAATCACAGAATTCAGTGTAACTGCTTCCTCAGTGACTGCTTAAAAAGAGCACTGAATGGAGGCACCTTTGCAGAGCTCACTAAATCCTCAACCCCCAGTCTTTCCTACAGCACTACAACAGCATGTGTGGCACGACTGCTCACAGCAGCCTCAGTGCCCATTATCCTCCATGCCACACTTTGCATCCTGAAGTTAGAGCAATGGTTTTTAATTGGAATGGGAGTGCACAACAGACTTCACAAAATGCAGTTCCTTACTCTGTAAAGAGCACCAATGTAAAAGCTTTACAATCCCTGGCTTTGATCAAACATACAGTAATTACAGGCAAACAGGATGAAGACCAGTTAAGCTTCTGTACAAATATAATGTGCATAGATGATTCAAGAAAGAAACCCAATACTAATATTATTAGAGCTGTTTTCCTCCAAGACTACATTTCTCTGCTCCACATCAAAGTACTGACCCACAGCTGTATATCACCACCATGTGCATCTCTACAGCTGTAAATCATCACTGTGCTCCTGAAGGCAGCATTTTCACTGTCAGCACTGGAACCAATGGCCAAGACCTGCTCTTGTGCTTTAGGAAGAGCCTGAGCTAAGAGGGGCAAACAGCTAAAAACAGGAATTGAGCAACAGCACAGCAAAGCGCTCAGTCAGGGCAATGAAAGCCCCTGGGCTTGGGGTTCAATCTCCTTCTCTGAAAGCTGCTATTGCTTTTGATACCAAAGTAAAGCTCTCGAACTGCCTTAAGCAGGCCATACAGATGTGACTACCTCTTTGGAACTGTGCTGTGGGCACTAAGGAGGCATCAGTAATCGCCAGGACACTGATGTTCATAAGTTTGACATGGTATGATTCCAACTGCTTTCTTAGAGATCCAAGAGAGAATGAACAGTTTATATCATATCTGAAGTACAAATGATCTTGTAAGGAAATCACGCAGCACACAAAAGTGACATAATAACAGGTGAACTGTTACTACCTGATCCCTGAAATGGGATATGGCAAAGGGTCACTAAGCAGTTTGACCTCAGCACACAGACATGGTAGCTAAATACCACTTGCAGTAGCACTCATTTCCTAGCCAACAGAAAAACAATGTGGCCCATACTAAACCTACCACATTAGTACCATCAACTTGAAATCACCATTATGGGGGTTATGAGAAGATAATTAAAATAAAGCAAGTTACTAACAGATCCCATCAAGTTTGACCTTGAATGCATAGGAAGGCACTAATAACATGCTGCCATGAAAGTAGACATTCAAATGTTTATCTTGCAGGCAGAACTGTCTTTAATTTCCAATATGGCATCTGTGATGAGCTGTTAATAATCATATACAGTTGCTATCAGGGGTTTGCACCTATTTACATATAAATAGTTCTGACCTGATTTGGCTACCAACAACACTTAATTTAATTTATTGTCCTTTGGCAAGTGAATAGTCATTGGTTTTCTAGTACTTTTAACCTTGGCAAACCCTTGGGAAATAAAAATTAGATTGAAAGAAAATTACTTGTGGTGGAGAACAGTAAGGAAGTGACAGTAGTATATATAAACCTCAGGCAGCAGCAGAATAAAGTGTCATATTATTGTACGCTGTCTTCCAGAGTTCAATATTACTTTCTTGATTTACACTTCTGTAATTTTTTCCCAGTAAATCTTCTTGCTTTGGGGACTTTTGCACCTAACTTCATGTATTTCAGCTGGGAAGAAGGATTAACCTATTTAGCATTTTAAAAAAAAATCTATCCAAATTCCTAAGAGTAAAACAGTGTTATGCAGCTAACAACAAGTAAATCAGGGGACAGTTATTAACCACTAATGACCAAATATTACAGTAAGATTATTTGATCATCACTTCTATACCACTGTATAACACATTTGCAGCACCATGTTTCAGCGCCTGGAGTCTAGAGTGAAGAAATACAAAGCCATTCATTCCCCAGCACATACAGCTGTCTCCTGGCTTTCACTTCACGTGCAAAGTACTCAACTGAGTGCACACATGATGAGTCACTATTCACATTGTTATTGTAATGCAGTCTAGATAATGAAGATCAGAAGTGCAGTAATGGCAACTGACACCTTTGGAGTTTCTGGGAATAATGTCCCACGAGCTAAACATAAGCAGCACTGGCCTCAGGAAGTGCATGTGACTTCCTGCCCTTGTTCCTCACCTGGAACTGAGGTGCAGCTTTGTGGGATCTCACAGAAGGATGTGAGCCACCTCTTACCCTTACAATGCTGCCTCTGGGCAGAACTACAAGAGATATAGGGTACAGATAGTTGCAGAATAGATTTCATGGACTTGTCTATTGCTCCTGGGTTCCTAGAATTTGTGATGTGCAGAGTTCCTGTCTGCTCTTATACATACCCCTGACTCTGATTTCAGCATTTTCTAACACACACTAGCTGGGAAAATAGTAAGATCAGTCATATACATGGAGTATCAACACAGTCAATATTTGGTTTCTGGTTTACACTAGTGAAATTTGGCATTTTTGTACATGAGGCTATGTCACACTGCAGAAGCAAAACATTCAAGATAATGATTCAAACACACAGAACTGTAACCTTCATACCATATGACCTGTGTAAATGCACAATACAATCTAATATTAAGGAAAACAGAAGTCCCCAAGATACCCAAGTGAGTAAATGCTTTCTCAGCACTCTTCTTTAAAAAGGGAAAGTTATGTGCAGTTCATCCCTTGCATAATCTCTCCACACACCTACTTACACTGCAAAAATCCAATAGAACCCATTTCTTCAATTAAAATATTGCACAGCATCAGTTACATGAGAGCATCATGCTTACTTTTTATCTGGGATCACTTACAGGTGCAAATAAATAATCAATACTGGAAATGATGACAGATAATGCCAGGAACATCTCAATAAAACTATGTTGCAATGGCTGCACTGTGCATTAAAATGAGGCCAAAAGACATTTATTATGGTCAAAAGAGATACACTGATGATTGCAGTACTACCAATGCTGTTCATTTAAAAGTATATTTTTTAAAGAGAAAGTAGGGAAAACCCCACATTTTTAGATAAAGGCTAGCTATGAACTTTTTCATAACTTGCGTACTGCTACCTGCACAGTCTATGAGGCAGAAAATATTGTTTAATAAGATGCCAGAATGACATTACTTGTCAACTTCTGGTGTTACAACCATCTTCTGAGTGCACGTTGCATTCAAAGGGGTCCTCTTAGGATCCTTTGTGTTTTCCAGGTGTGCACTATTTTGATGCACTTTCCAGTAACCTCACTGTGTTAGATTGTGCTGGGAATTCTCAGCTTCTCTGTGATTCCCCTATGAAGAAACAAAACCAGAAAATATAGCTATCCATGCAGATTCCAAAGTGATTGATCTGAAAAGCCCCTAACAGGCTTGCTTTTTCATTAGGCACCAAACTCCCTGATGAATCCAGCCCTGAATGACATCTTAAGTGGGTAATCCTGCACAAGGCACTTTTAAAAACAGAAGCCTATACAGAAATGTAAAAATAGAAATAACCACTAACACTGTGGGTTTGTTTCTTGCTTTAGAAGACTCTGGACAACATTTACTGCTCTATTACTACAACAAATACTTTGGGGAAAAAAATAAGGTTTTGGTACTGCTGACAGCTTGCATGTGCATGAAACCATTGCTCAATTTGTTTTCTGGAATCAAAAATTAATTAGTTACTTTGCATATGAAGGAAGTTAGAAGCAGTGTCTGGCACGTTATGAAGTTCTGCTGCCAGAGCCAAACTTTCTAAGAGGGACAATATACCACAGTTGTGTACTTAACTGTGACCCTAATACACAGTCATACTGGCATATTTTGAGGGGGAACCAAGTGCTTGTCTTGGTTTACTGGCCACAGCTGCTGATGAAGCCAAGAGAGCTTTCCCAGTACTGTGACCCAGGGAAACTTTGCAGTTAGCTCTTGCTGTGGAACTGGTTCAAGTTTCTTGCCATGGAATTTCTCAGCCATCTCTGACATTCATTTCTCATAAAATGGATGTGGTTCTGCCCAAGGTATTAAGTCTCGTCCCATACTTGCAAATCACACTCACAAATGCTGCAAGGTAAATGTCCTGACAGATGACAACTTAACATCTCAAGGTGTTTTTTCCTCCCTCTTCAGAAATTCCTCATGCCTTTCTTGAGCACTTGACAAACACATGGCTCAAGTTCATGCATACATCTTCAACTACATAGCAGCTAAAATTTATGGCACACATCAATAGGTCCCACTAGACTTGAGCAACAATGCGTATAACCTTATCCATCAGATCACACATCTACCTAGGACTGTTCAACATGAATGTCAATAAAACCTATAAATCCTCATGCTACATCTAAAGTGGAGATCTTATAGGACCGATTTAAATTGCATTTTGGTAATCAACATCAATGAAATGATTAACATACAAAATTATGACCCTCATAACCAGCATCCCTACTTCTCCCCATGTCTTCAAAATATCCTACTCCCAAGTCACCACCCTCTTTACAGTCCTAAGTGTTCTAAGCCTCTTTTCCCTGTATCTTTGGCTCTGCTTTATACCTTCCCTTTTTTTTTAACTCTGATCCACTAATGAGTCCCTCTTAGTTATTTTCAAACCCCTCAATCTCTGTGTATGTACAAGATGTTCTGCATGTAATAATCTGCTCAGTAAAGTTCCAGCTAATTCCCAAATTACATTTTCTGGAGTGCTCAAATGTGTGTTGTGAAGTGCTTGCACCTGAAAGGAGAGAAGAATGTGCTGAGAGAAGCTCTTATTCAAAATCCCAGGAATGTCAGTTGTCTTTTCCTTGCTAATTATAGAGATTAGAAAAACACCATTCTGCACAGTGTCTTGGGGACTATGTGAACTTCACAAACATGGCAGCAGGCTCAGGAAATGGGAAGTCCTGAAATTCTTATGCCAGTACCTTTTAACTAGAACATTTTTATGCCAGAAGTGTGTTACCAGCAATGCTTTTTTTCATTCCACAAGAGATCTTTGTTTAAAAACAGAAAATCAATAACCATTGTGCAAGAAATTCCATTTTCAGTTTGGAAACANGCTTTTTTTCATTCCACAAGAGATCTTTGTTTAAAAACAGAAAATCAATAACCATTGTGCAAGAAAATAAATTCCATTTTCAGTTTGGAAACGATTTCCTTTTCTGTACTTTCATAAAACCATATTTTGCTCCTCAGTCACCTTCAGAGAATCACTTCCAAAAATACTTTTACATTCCTGATGTTAAAAGCACAAATCTACTATAAGCACATGTTCAAAGGAGCCAATATTATGTACCTCAACATGTTCCTTACTGGTTTGTCCTAGGTGTTGTCAGCTATTTTAGCAGAGGTTGAGTCACTGTGTGAAATGCAAATGCTGTTTCATTCCACATCAGTCATGATTCACCCTGAAATTTATAAGAATTTGGCAAGCTGCTATTTTATGCATTAGGTACTTAGGCTATTTGCTTCAATAATACAGCATCACTTTATCACTTAACTTCAAAGTGATTAAAACTCTATAAAGTAAGAAAATACTAACAGTTTGCATTTTACTGATGGAAGCTGTGAGAAAGATCTCATCCCATGAGATATTTAGAGGAGATGCAAGTATTTCACCAGAAGGAAATGTGGAGCAGTGGGACACGTGACTTCCAATGAAATCAAATGCAAACAAAGCACCAAGACCTTTGAAAGCTGAACTGGTGCAGCTGGAGCTCTTCACATAATTTTGCACATTTTGAAGCACATCCTAAGAAGATGGACTATGCCCACACTCTCAGGTAACATCTCAGCACAGAATAACTTGCTCTGCTTCTCAGCAGGCCAAATCAGATTCTGGTATTTTGCTGCTGCAAATTTACTATGCTCAGCATCCAAACAGGTTTACTCTAAATCCAGCTTGGCAATATCAACACTGTATTCAAAGCACTGCTTTGACTATGGTACAGATGTAGCTGAAGAGTAAAATTTGTCCAGTTCTTGTGTTAGCACTGAATGAACATCTGACATTTGAATGATTTTTGACTAAAAACTTAATTTCCACTGAAACAACAGTTTTTCAGAAAATAATTGATTTCAATATCAAGAAAGTCTTCTTTTGGAAAATCAAATTACATTCTTCCAGTTGAAGCTGTGTAGTAGTGGCAGGTTGAACTCAACTAATATTCTTAGTTCACAATCAGCAAGCGAAACAAACATAAACCTACATGAACAACATGTAATGTACTACTCTGGACAAGGGAATTTGCATACTAAACTAACTTAGAAGAGTAACAATGAATTTCATTTTAAAAAATAAAATTTTGCTTGAATAGCAAATACTGCCAAGTACAAATCTATTTTTTAAAGTCCACATTCTATTTGGGCTGAAAAGAAACATTAAATGTTGACATATTCCCCAGAAAAGAAATTGTAAATGTTGCTAAACTCTGGCAGATTTAAACCAGTCCCTTTTTGAAAAGGAATTCTGGAGTTCAATAGTACTGAAAGTAGCTGAGATAACCTTCTGGAGGCCTGTGCCACTTTGGAAAATGGGATAAAAGCTCCTATCCAACCTAGACATTTTCTAAATGCTTACCTTTTGTGCCCAGTGTGTCAGCTATTCAAACCAGGACAAAGCCAACCAGTAAAACCAGGCTTCTGGTCATACATCTGTTCTGAAATCACTAAGTATACGTCTTTGCTCATGCCTATCCTCTCTTTAGGACTGCATGGCCATGACTTCACTCCTTGTTTTCACTGGAAAATGTGGTGACACAACAGGGGAAGTAAATATGTATCAATTTTCCATTTCAAAACCAGCAAAACCAATTCCTTAGAAGACAGCAGTCATGTTATTAGTTTGGCCTCGATATAAATGGCATGAGCCACAGCAGCTTCCAAATAGAAGATTTACTACAAATTGGGATCTGAATGGAAAGAATTAAATGGCAGACCAAGAGGATTATGAGTCTGTGGCTGTATTCTGACATATATTGGATTAGTAGGATTTGCATTCATTAGGAAAGTTAGACAAGCATTTCCATGAGTGCTGTGGATGTATTGTGCAGTTCATGAAAGTTCTGTAGTTAATATGAGAAGGTAACTATAAGATGACTTTTTCTGATCAAAAGCAGTAGGTTTCGCAGACTTTGACATTGCTTCTAGTTTGTTATGCCAAACATGGCTCTAATCCTCCACAGAGCCTTTGTGCCCATATGAAACTGGTGGGTTTTAACTGATGCAGAAGGCTGTCTGTGCTGTGTTTTGTGGCAACTAGCCCCTAGGGTAACTAATAGTTATTATAAAATATATTGAAGGTTAAATCTGAGTTTCAGCTAAAATCTTGTGTAAAGTACAATTCATATTGAGGTGTATGTACTGCACTGCAGTAATGACAGGCAAAGTTATGAGCTAGAGATGAGATCTGCAGTTTGCTACAATTAGTTAACTTAGTGACTCAATAAATCAGAATCTGTAAGAGAAAAGAAGTGTCTCTTTATTTGTTACCTAAATATTTGGATAGAGAATGGACAGTACTCAAATGACTCCTGAAGTCCTTGCCTATTGCCATCCTTGGCTATACTCAAATAACTCCCAAACTCCTTGTCTATAGCCATCTTAAAGCTTGACTGGCACACAACAGAATTCAACATTGTCTTATGAACTCAAATACATTAGTCTTCAAATTAAGCTCTGATGACGATCATTTATAGCCTTTAAAATATCTCATCCCCACTGCAAGCTGCATGGCAGGCAGGTAGATTCAGAGCTCCTCCAAGAAACATGAACCACTTCCTCAGTAATAGCTCTACTCTGCCACAAGGCTGGAACTGGGCCAACTGTGATGCTGTTGAAACTGACACGTAATAGCACAACACAGGGTGAAAAGCAAGCAAGGGGAAAGAGGAGAGCTGAAGCCAAGCTCTGGAGAAGGCTGAACACAGAGGATTATACTACTAAATGCATTTTCATGGCAGGTGAATAATGAGCTCTCATTGGTGAGATGCTGCTCATTAAACTTTGACATTTAACAGGATTTATGAAGGCTTATTACTAGGGGCTGCATACATAGAGTCTACATGGGTCTGCACTCCACCAGCACATCTCCTGGTGTTGACATTTTCTTTTTTTTCTCTCAGAGTAAGTAAAAAATAAAGTAATAGAACCCTCTATTTGCTTTTAAGAGCAGAAGGAGCAATTAGCTGTGGGAGAAAGAGGCAAGAAGGAAGAGACCTCAGACTTAAGGTATTTGAATGCAGATAGAAGCAAAACTATTATCAGTATTAATACAGAGAGATCACAAGCCTCAATATAAAGGTATTAAAAATGCACACAATATTGATCAACAGGCTTACCATAATTATGTGGTAGAAGCTGATTCAGCTGACTGTGTTTTCAGACTTTCTGGGTGATGTATCTCCCAGCTCATGAAATGCAGCCTCGTGCTATGAATAGTGACTGACAGCTTCATTTTAGTGTCAAGAGACTGACATTCTATTAGAGCTCAGTAGAAGATACATTGAATTAATGGGGGAGACTCTTTTGCTTCCAGCAGGCTCTGGATAAAAAAGTAAGTTTTATTTCTGATTCAATGGCAGCAGACCCTTTTAAAACCACAGTCACTTCAAACTTTTCACAAATGAAAATGAATGGGAGCTCTGCATAAGTCCTATGTGTGCTTTTGAACACTCCCTTATAATTACACAAACACTTATCAGGGTGGGAAGTCAAGAGAGATGTTTCACTCCTGCTATGATAGATCCCCCTCAGATGAGTTTAATCTCTTTTGTTCCATTTTCTTTCCTTTTTGAGTCCCCTTTCTCAATCAACCATTTTCTCCAGTCCTTCCTCCCATCTTAATCTTCCTGTCAAGCTATATGCTACTGTTTCCAGCAGTAGATTCAGGAGTTATTCCCAGTTCCTAGACTTCTTTCCAGTCTATTCAGCTCTCCTGATGTGGCATTATCTAATCCAATTTTGATCAGCATCAGAAAATTATGTCAGATGGTCAGGGACCTGAGTAAGCTGCAGAGGCTCTCTAACCTCTTCCCATTCCCTGGGGTTTGGCTGCTTGTGCTCTGAAGCAGCTTGGATATGGTGCAGCTGGATAACTTTGGATCTGACTGCTGTGTGAAGAGCTGTGGGTGAAGGCTGTAAGAAGCTTTCACATTAGAGGTCTCTCTGGCTTTGCTTGGCAGCTGCGTTTAAGCAACATACCTTACCAGTCTCAGCCCTGGCTTGCTGACTGAGCATCCCAGCTTGACCTTACCCTGCCTCATCACATCTGGACTGTGACAGGTCCTGGTCACCATCACCAGACCTGCTCTGCTCAACTTGCTTGGGTACCATGGGTCACCACCCTTGTGGGTTAGGACTCTGTCCCTGCCTGTCTGGCACATGCAGGCTCACCTGACCCAGCCAAGCAGCCTGCCCAGGCAGTTTGAGCAGTGCTGGCTCTGGAGGAAAGGAGAAGCTCAACATTCAGATCATCTTCGGGAAATTTAGCAGCTAAACAGTGTTCAGTGCTTTGTTTGCATTTGATTTCATCCGAAGAAGACTGTATAAGCATTATTTATCAAAGGCTTGTGACCAAATTCAGACACTCAGCAAAAGGAACATCCCTAACAGCCATTCAGCCTTTCAAGCTCACATCCCAAGGAGCAAGGTAGCCAGAGAGCAGAAGTGCCAACAGAACTTTTCAAGAATGCCAAATGCTACACTTCTCTTTCCAGTTCCATTTTTGTGTCTTACCAGCAATTACTAAATATAAAATAAATAAACCAAACCAAACCTAAGATTCTGTGTAGTTTTCCATTCCTATGTGGCTCACATCCCTGTCTACAGGTACTGTAGGTACGACAGGTACTCTTTCTTTATAGAGTCATCAGCCAGACTCACTTTTTGTTCTCTTTTATACTGCAGATAAGTGGTCCTTGAAGGTGACAGCTTCTGATCTGCACATTCACCAGCTCTTTGTGGCTGACATGATGTTGAAGTGCCACTATTCCTTCCATTTCAAGCAATTTCAAGACAGAACTTGGTCCCTGAATCAGACCCATAGGCCACTGAAATCAAAAGAAGTACTCTGATTACCCCAGTGAGATTTGAATCAGCCTAGCAAAGGAAACTTTCCATAGAAGCTAATGTAGGATTGACTCTCTTATCAGAAAGGTACTCCAAAGCACATATGTTATTAATTCTCCTTCCTTCTTAATCCCACCCTAAATAGTTGTAGTTTCACTTCACTCTCCCATTATAAAGTTCAAACTTCCATAGGTTTTAAAGATACTCTTTATCAAAGAAACACTGGAAGGACCTGTGAAAGTTTAGGGATCATTAATTAGACAGGAAAGGATGAAGTTCTGCTAAATTGCCCATCTGTGAGTGTTAATTTAGCAGCTACTAGTTACTTTTCTCTGCTGGGATTCTAGAAGAAAAACAAGCTGAGAAAATAAAAGGCAAAAGAAAATAAGATGGGAAAAACAGTATGAAGCTTATCAGGAGAAAATGTTAATTACACTTTAAAGCACTCAGTCACCTAAGCTTCTATTTACAATAGAAATAGAAACAGTCTAAACTATCTCTGGGTTGCTGGTTTGTTTTTTTTTTTTACCTGTGATTACAGTTCTATTTGCTAATTTTCTCTCATTATCTGTACTCGAACTGGAGAAATATCAAACACTTGTAATTTCTGCATACTGCTTTGTTACTTTCTATTTAATTCATGTGTTTCTAATGAACACACATCCAGAGGTGTGTGCAGCCACATGAAAAGTGAAGCCAGTTGACTGCCAGTCACTGATGGCTATTTAGGTGTAATCAAAACTGCTCCCACCAAAGTCTTGGGCTACAGCATACTGAAAAAGAATCCTACAATCAAACGTTCCCCAAGACATCATTGAAGACTCTTTCATAGTACCTGCTACAGCAGTGGCAGCAAAAAAAAGGACTTTGAAAAATGACATAAAACAGTATCACCTTTATTATCTTTGACCACTAAAATAAAAGGTTATATACAATTAACATCTACTCACACAGTGAAATACATGAGGATTTTGCTACTGAATTCAGTGAGAGCAAGACTACAGCCTACACAGCTGGCAACAGCTGTAAATAAGTTTGATCTGTTCTCCAGGGCTACATTTTTATATGCCAGAAATAACAAGATGTAATCTTTCTTTGAAAACTGCTGTGTTCATTAACAAGGAACACTTAGTCTAAAGAAACAAATGACCTTTTCTACAATACACTAAATTTCAATTACTAAGCAAGGAAAGGTCTGTGTTTAAAAGCTGTCATTTGCTTTCTGAGTTTCCAGTCTGAGCAGTCAGTGTAAGACACCATGGGTTGCAAAGTTCCTGATTACACAACTACGTGTTCTTGAAATGTTTTGCTTCTTCACTTTGAAATAATTATATTTTGAATAACATGCAAAGGTAACTATGAAATTGTTTTACATCAAAAGAAAATTTCAGAACTTATTTTTTAAATAGGTGAGAAAAGTCAAATATATTTTATTGTAGGTTAACTGCTCAAATTTGTTCACAGGCATTTCTAATAAAAAGACTAAAGCTAAAAAGCCATTAAATACCAGAGAAAACAGGACTATTCTGTCCCCTCTACTCATGGAACAAGTCTCTGGGTGTGCTTTCAGTATGCCAGAGTTTAAGAAAAGCAAGGATTAAGTGATCAAATAAAAATGCTGTTATGACAGGGCAAGGAGCTTCAGTTTGAGCTGGCCAGCTGTACTAACCAAATGGGCATGTTCACTGTGAATTCACTTCAAGATGGTCAGATTTCACTAACACACTGAGAGATCTGTGCAAAGCCCTAGAAGCTCAAGACACTGCAGGTCTGACTTATCCAATGTCTTGATCTCAGTTCTGCACTGCCAGATGTAAACTCACTGATAAAGTCTCTCTCTAGCTATGAATGCATTCTAATTTCTTTACTAAAGCTCCTCGCTAGAGAAAATGACTTCTGGCTTTGCAGACTTAAATTTCTTGAGAACATTGATTCGTAAGCAGAACTTGTAGCTGAAATGAAATGCACAGATCTCGATGTGAACCCTGATTTTTAATACTCAACTTGCTTTCCAACTATTCTCCTTTCTCCCCCCTCAGTCATGCTGCTTCTATTAAGTATCCCATTATTACAACAGCCCTTTTTTAAAGTGCAAAAAGTGAATCATACATATAAAAATTAAAAAATGCTGCACTATGTCTGTGTAAGAAGAGATTATCGCAGGATCTAAGTAAACACTAGTAGCAAAGCTACATTTCCACTGTTCAGCTTCTACATTCACCAGATCAGTCTCATCTAGTTCCACCCTTCTGCCATGTGCAGAGACATCTCGCACTAGATCAGGTTGCTTCAAGTCCCATCAAACCTGCCTTTGAACACTGTCAGGGATGGGTCAGCCACAGCTTCTTTGGGCAACCTGTACAAATGTCTCACCACTCTCACAGTAAAGAACTTCTTAATACCTAATTTAAATCTACCCTCTTTCAGTTTAAAGCAATTCCCTTTCTTCTCCCATGTCCACGGACATGGGAAATGATGTGCTCCTATGAAAAGCCCCTCACCACATTTCCTGTAGCCCCATTTAGGCACAGGAAGCTACTCTAAGGTCTCCCCTGAGACTTCTGCAGGCTGAACAAGACCAACTTTCTCAGCCTGCTCTCCACAACAGCCCTCCAGAGAATGCTTTCCTCTCCAAGGAAAACCAGGCATAGGCCCTGAGCAAGGGTGCAGAGGGGAGAAGAAATAATGTCCCCCTGATGCTCGTTTAGGGAGATAACCATGGAGCACTCCCTGCACAGAGAGGTCAGCTCCTGGCACCACAGCCCTGCACCGTTGTCGCACTAGGCATACACTTGGCAGCAGCATGCTAACAGATAATGAAGATCTGAGATAAAACATACGCCTTCACAGAACAGCGGACTTTACTTTGTTAGTGGGTTTCATTAACCACCCTAGACACAAACACTGTTTTGTTTGCTGCAACACTGCCATGCCATTGAANACGCCTTCACAGAACAGCGGACTTTACTTTGTTATGATTGTGGGTTTCATTAACCACCCTAGACACAAACACTGTTTTGTTTGCAGCAACACTGCCATTGAACCTGCCCAAAGGAATTAAGGGAGGTCTCAGCATCATATCTCTATCTGGCTCAATCACCTAGTCTGCAAAGAATTGCTGGACCTTAAAAAACTAACACACATTTGATGATTCTGTATGATAGCCTCAGAAATGAGTATTTCCATGGCAATGAATAGAAGCCACTGCACGTGTGCATTGAGTTAAACTGAAGGCCCTTTTGCTGTAGGCTGCTGCAAGGATTTTGCATGAAATATTAAAAAGAAGCCTTCATGCCTGGAGTCCTTACTGGGTCACCTCAGCCTTCAGCTATCCTGCCATTTCAGTCCTCTCCTTGGGATGTAATTAAATAAGGGTAAAATGGCATGAACCTGCTAATGGTTTCACATTGCCCAGAAGGAAATCACTGAATTACCCTGGGAGGCCGGCTCTGATTAGAAATAGCACTGGCTTGACTGAGGTACTTCATTTGGCAGTGAGACTAACAGTATATAACCAGTGGGACTCAACAGCATTAGAGGGAAACCACCTCAGAATATGTTCTTGCAAAGAAGATTAGTGAAGGTTAAGAGGATCACAGACTACACACCCACATCCTGAAAGACCTACAGAGAGAATCTGATTTCAAGCTGACTGGTGTTTTCAGCTGAGCTGAGTGCCTTTACCTGGAAGTAAAGATCAGGGGCCAGATCTCAAGGATAGAAATTAGTGGTTTGTTCCATCAGCATAGTTTGACATATGCTGTGAAGCTACTTTCTGATTCAAACTCTAAATATTTACAAATTAATAAAAAAATCTCTCCTTGGGCAAGATTACTCCACTCCTGTCTATTGCAGGATTTCCTGTATTGTCATCTGAGGTGCCTGGTGCTGGGCTCCACTGGGAGAGGACAAGATGAGCATAGTTCAACTTCTGTTTTGAGCTTGGAGCCTGGTGCAAGCAAAGCCAGAACTTGTATCTGCAGAGAAGAGATGCTTTTTTAAAAAATCCCATGAAAATCAGTGAAAGGGTTATGACAGCCTTTTTTTTTTTTTTTTTTT
>NDXB01000413.1:13564-108672 GCA_002631895.1 Agapornis roseicollis | reverse complement strand
CCCCCCATCTCTCTGGAAGCAGGGGAGGGCAAGTCAGGGGGGTTGAGTGAGTGAACGAGCTGCCTGGTTGGTTGGGTTTAAACCACGACAAGGAGGTAATCCCCTTCTGGATCATTTCAAGGACCAACATGGAGTAATGCTCAACTGACTTATGCATGTCTATAACTCTGTATCCCCACAGCTTTTCTTGCATAATGACTTCAAGTGTAACTGATGCTCTTGGATCCATTTGCAGCCCTTGGATGTTGAGAGATGCAAACGATACTGTAGTTCTGGCTGTTGTGGGAGGTACAGCTGTCCCCATGCCACATTTGCAGCTTGGCTGATGAAAACAACTGCAAGTCAAGCCCATCTTTCACCTAGAAGGTCCTTCCTAGGTCCTTCCGTGAAAACACAAGGGCCTTTTTTCACATCTCTTGTGCTTTACCAGGTGTAAAAAAGTTGGTTTCTTAGTGGTATAATAAAACTGCATCTATGCATGTTGGTTGTGTTGCCCATCATGGGTACTTTGTTTCGGCAGCAACAGATGAGTGGTTGCAGTGGCTTGTGGGCTGGACTTTGTCCCTTCTCACCTGGGAGTGGGTGCAGTTGCCCTGGATACTGGGATGGATGGGGAGAAAGGTGGTCCCTGTGTGCCCAGAAGCAGAGCAACCCATCCTAGATGAGGTAGTGTGAGCCCAGCTCATTTCTACTGCAAGTCTTGAATCCATCTCCTCCCTTCTGCTAGAGTCCAGTTTTATCCTGAGATTGTAAGTAAATCCTGAGCTGTCTCTTCTCTGGTTGACTTCTGTAATGCGGCTTTCCAAAGGTAAGGACTTCGTGCAGAACATTGTGCCTGGATGGACATGGTTAATTAATGGCATGATTTAATTGTGAGTGCTCTGAGGCTGCACGTAAGTGTGTGTGCTCCTGTGGCCATGTCCTGCTGCTATTGCTGTGGGCCTGGCAGCCCCAGCCTCCGGGTGATGGAGGTTTAGACTTGCAAGAGAGAGGTGGAGAAATATCGGGGGGAAAAGTGAGGAAACAGTTGAACCAGGCAGGAGGAGCTGTGACCTTTAAGATCATCAAGTCCAACCTTTACCCCAGGAGTGCCAAGTACACCATTAAACCATGGCACTACATGGTAGAGGAGTTGGGTGTCCTCTGAAAAGGATCTGGACCTAGGTGTTTGCATGGGGACCTCTAACTGCAATGAAACCTGCTGCCTAGGGCTTGTCCCTGGCATGGCATGGTAATACTTGCAGTAGGAACTTCAGCTCAAGCCTAATATCCTTCTCCCTAAAACCAGAGATAAACTGCTTGCTTTACAGCCTCCTGGGAGTTGTAGGATTACGCACAGTGAGTGCAGGACAGACCTGTTGATTTGCCTAAATGTTGTGACAAGCTCTGTCATACGTTCCGCATCCCTAGAGCTGCTTGGGTGGTCATTACCAGCTGAACCTGTGGCCCTGGTGCTCAGGATCCCAGTGTAGGGTGAGACAGACCCCATAGGTCTCATTGTCCAACCAGGGGAGCTGGCAGGGTTAAAGCAACTTGCCACAGAGATGCTGCCTTTCCATGTGATTTCCCTGTCGTCTCAGCGGGTTCCTGGTTTAGGGTTGTCTCTAGCTTGGCTGTTTGCAACCTCTGTGTCCTGGTTTTACGTAGCCAGTGGTTATCAGTGGGCTTTTAACAGTGGCTGGAGCTGCATCGCACACAGCAAGTGGTTTGTGAAAGGCCTCTTGGATTTATATCCTCCTTCTGACAGATTGATGCTCCAAGGCGCTCGTGAAACCTTTCATGTTGCTCCTTTGGCTGCTCTGATGTGCTGGTCAAGGAGTGCTGGTATTAACAGTGGCTGTTTGAGTGCTGCTTGGATTTAGGCAGGAATTTCATATGGTCCAAAGCACAAAATGCATCTGCCTCACTGTCGTCGTGGTGTTGGTCCTCTTGCTTCTGATCTGTGTGTGGGAGGGTCTTTTAGTGGGAGCAGACCAGAAAAGGAAGATGGGGCTGGTTGCTTGGGAGCGGCTGGGAAATGGCAGCTGATGGATCCATTGTGAGGTGAGGGTTTAGGGACTTGAAGAGCTGTCTCCTGCAAGAATGTTGGGTGCAGCGCTGGGACTGGGCTGGGGAGCCAGTTCCTGGGGAGCAGATCATGGCCTCCAGCTGAGAAAGCAGGAAGATGACCTGAGTATCCATGAAGGGGGGGCTGCAGTGGTGGTTGAGAAGGTCCTCAGGAAATGCATTTGCTGTGTCTCCCCTTTCTGCTTGGGTACGGGTGTGTGGTTATCTCATTGGCTTTGGAGGAGAGTAAATGGGACTTTGCCCCATGGTGGTTGTTCCACTCAGCATCCTGGCTTGAGGGGACCAAAGAAGAAGGGGGCACAGGCTGTGTTGGTCAACATGAAGAATGCTTGCAGCCATCTGTGGTCAGGCTCTTATGTTTCCAACCATCTCTGCCCTCCCTAGAGTCAGACACATCTCTAGTGCGTCTCTGCATTGGATCTTTCCCCTTTTCATCACCAACCCAGCTGCTTCATGTTTAATTCCATAAAGGAGGCGAGCATTGGTCTGGACCAATGCACAGAGGCCCCAGCTTGGGTTTCCTTTTTCCGTGTTTCTCACTTGTGTCAACACTCCCCTTTTGTCCCTGCTCTTTGCTACCTTTCTCCTACTGGAGACACCTTTCAGGGTATTTTTACCTTCTTGGAGAAGATCCGATAGTCTTGTGAGTGGTTGGAGAAGGTGATTTGGTGCCAATACATCTGTCTTGGATACTATTCCTGGCTTTATTGAAGATGTAGTAATATGCAAGACTGTGCCTCTGTGGCGTCTGCCTCCTCTTGATCTTGAAACACTGCAAGCACTGAGATAAGACTGGTTGTGTTCATGCAGGGATTTTATTCCCTTCTCTGCTGGGGAGAAGCAGCAGCTCGTTGGAGGTCGTGCTGGGTGATACTTGCATTTACCCAGCAGTGTGGCCAGGGTTGCTACAACTGCTTGGATCACCTGCGTGTTTGGATCAGTTCCTCATCACTGGCATGGTGGGAGGTTGTACCTTGTACCCTGACATACTCGTTAACCATGACCAGGTCTGTTTTCAGCAGCAGGATGTAAGCTTCTTGCACAGGTCCTTGTTCAGGCTTTGGTTCTTGTGGCCTGCTTACGTGTGGCCAGGGCAAACTTCCCCAGCAGGGTCCTCCCCACGTGTCCATGGTCTGTAGAAGTAACTGGCTGTTTATTTAAGCTGGCGTCTTTTCAGGGAAAGGAGCCTTTGTTCTGAAGCAGATTTCTGGGTTTCCATCTTGATGTCTGCAACCTCAACCTCTGGTGAGAGAGAGGGGAGAGCAATGGGCAACAGTGTCAGAATTGCTGCCCCCGATCATGCTCCTTGCTCTATCTTTTGCATCCTGCTTGTGCTGCCATCGTTTGCCTGCACTTGGGGTGTTGTTGGAAGCTCTCATTGACTGTTTTCTTGCTGCGGTCCATAAAAATCCAGGCAGCAATCAGTCAGGGTTCCTGGATACATCCTGGAGCCTCCTCCACACTTGCTGGGGTTGTGTGCCTCCAGCGTATTGGGATGTTGTTCCTGGGGGATGTGACTGGGAGCTCTGGGTGAGTCTCTTGGAGAGTACTGAGTAATGCTTACAGGTAGATTCGAGATTGAACCACTGGTGTGGTGGGCACTGATGTGTCTTCAGCCTCTGCATACCGGGCTTTGGGGGTCAGGCTGGAGAAGATTCTGGTTCCTCTTTGAAATCCTCACTGAGCTCACTGATGATGGGGGAGAGACACCTTGGGTGCTGCAGTTCTGAGGTCTGAAGATGCCCACGAGAGATGTGCAGCGCTGGATGGATCTGTTCACTAATTATCTTTCTTCAAGGAGCTGCAAGTTCATGTTCCCAGGTCCTGCTCTGAAAAAGCAACGCTGCTGTGGATGTGGTGACGGAGCAGGATGAGAGCTCCCAGGACATCAAAGCTCCCAAACATTGGGCTGAGCCATGCAGGAGGTTTTGGCTGCAGCCTTGAGCAATGCAAGTCCTGGGTTCAGCTGTAACAGGTTTTTCTCTTTCTTAGTAGCTGGTGCAATGCTGTGTTTTCTACTGTGATAGAACAGTTTGGGTCCATGTTTTGACTCCTGGCACAGGGTAGCTAAGAGTTTGTGACCAGTACTGAGGCTCTCCCTTGCTTTTGTTGTCTGTCTCCATCTGCAGGAGTTGAAGGGCCCTTCTAGATAAGAAGAATGGGCCACTGTGCTGTGTAGCTTGTTGATGCATCAGTGATCTCAATGCTGACCACTGCAAGATCCTTGCTGACAAGCAGGGTGTAGTTCTGTGGGTGCCCTGCACCATGGCATTGTTCACACTCACTCTGTCCTTGCAGATGCACCACAGATAACCGTGCTGGTTGTTCTTCTCTGGGTTTTTGGCATCCCTATTGGCTTTTATTGCTCAAAAATGCCATTTTCTTACCTAGTTGACTTTGATTATTGGGAGCAAAACAAATAAACAGGATTGGGTGCTCTAGGAGGTTTGGGGGTTGGCATCAATATTAATATGGTGGGTTTATTTTTGCTGTGCCCTCTTCTCTTTCTCCTGTTAGCTAATTGCTGCTGTGGAGTCCCTTAATGGTGACTGATGCTAACGAAGCTGCTCTGGCACTGCTCTAAGATGGCAGGAGCTGCTTTGTGTGCATCTCTCCACGCTGACACTGGCTGCTGCGCTTCCCATCACATGGGACCCTATCCCACCTTGGAGTGCGGGTTATGTGGAGGGGTAGGTTTTAATCCCCCACCCAGAGTGCAGTCCCCCTGGGCTGGCATCACCCAGCTGCTGGTGGATTTGCTTTTCCCCCATCGAGCAGTGCTTGTGCTGGCCGCCGCCGCTGCCTGGGCTTGGCTCCGTTCCACTTCTGTCTTCGGTGGTGGTGAAAGCACGTTCCTCGTGATGGGGAAGGCTCCGCAAGGAACACAAAGGGCTTTCATTAGGGGAGGCAGTGGCAGGCGGATGCGGACGGCCAGCGCCGGTACGGGGAAGCTTCACCCCGTGTAACTCTTGCAGAGGGATTGCTGGAGGCAAACCAAGTCCTCTCTAGCAGCGAGCACGTAGAAGCCGCGTTTACACTCGCCGGCATCTCATCTTAGAGCCTACCTGGCAAGGGAAGAGAACGAAATTGTCCTTCTGCAAAGGGGATTTAGGGCCCAGCAGCATTAAGTGCTTTGCTTGGGGGGTGGTGTGCATTGGAGCTGAAAGCCAGGAGGGTGCAGGGCTTGCTTTGGGGAGCTGGAGATTGCAGCCCAGCCTTGCTAGCTGGACGAGATATGAGGGCTGCTGCTCAGGGACATGAATGCTGCCCAGTGCCAGCACCTCCCTTGGCTGCTGGCCTGGCAGAGGGAGCTGGGTGCCTGCTCATGGTGAGGCCCAGGCTGCCGCAGCTCCCCCCAGCCCTCCTGCAGCCACCAGTGGGTTGATCTCCTGACCTTGCTCGATAAAGCAGGAGGATGAAAAGCCGTGGCACTGGGAGATAAGAGACACACAGGGAGGGATGAATTCAGGGATTGATGCATTTGTCACTTCCTCCAGTGTGGCTTTTGGCTCTTCTCGGATGTGTCCCTGTGAGGCAGCTCTGTTCTGCCCTCACCTTGGAGAGCCACCCTGGGCCCTTTTATATTGCTCTTGAGCTTCAGGCAAGGGAGCAGGAGCTGCCTGGTGTCCCCATGGCTGCTGAGCGAGGCTCTGTTTGTTCCAGTGCAGAGTGAAATATGAAATCCTCTCAAGCCGCCTCGCTTATTAGCGAGATCTCAGCGAGCTGCTTATTATGCACCATGGCATAATGCAGATTAGGAATGTGACCAGGCGATAATTAGCAGAGCTGGAACTGTAATTAAACACTCCTGTGCTGCGCTGGGCTTTCTGTTGCAAAGTGGGAGGAAGCTGAATGGCTTCGAACCCGCAGGTCCTTGGAGCTGCTGCTCCTGTGGTGACAGGGAGCTCCCCATCACTGCTTGGGCTCTGGATGCTCCCACCAGTGCCAGGCAGCCCTGCTGCTTCCCCTTTGGCTATTTCATTGGTGGAGCCTTGCTTTTGGTTTGCAGAAGGTGGCATTGATGAGCAATTTGTTTGCTTTAGCCCCTTCAAAAGAGCGTTACTGGAGCTTATCATCTTGCTGAAGGATGGAGGCAGGTGAGCTAGAGAGGGAGCAGATGATTTTGGCAGCTTATCAGGAGCAGGATGCCCGTTCAGGGTGGGAGTCCAACTGTTTGGTGGCTGTCAGCATCACTGGCCAAGGAGAGCCAGCAGCAAAGTTGAATGTGGTTGTGGAGTGGTGTCTGTGTCCACCCTTGGTGACCAGCAAGCTTAGCCTCTCCAGGGTTATAATCATCTCTCCTCAGCAGGGACTTAGGAGGACATCTCTTGCTGTAGTGCTGGATGCTCTAGAGGGATCTTCCCCTGCTTGAAACCAAAACCCAGGTCAGCACTCGCTGATGATTTGGTTAGTTTCCTCAGTCTGATTTTCTTCTTAGGTTGCTCGGTGTCTTAACAAGATCATAAACCATAAAGAGAGGAGGTCTGAGCAGAGGAAGGGCAGCTAGCCCCAGAACTGCTGCACATCCTCATGAGCCATGGCAAGGGGATGACTGCCTGCAGCTGGCTTGGCTGGTGAACCCTGAAGGACGGGAAGGTCTCTACCCTACCTTGCCTTTGGCCAGCAGCAAAATCAGCCCATCAGCCATCCTTCTCCTAACACTGCTGCAATCTGCTAGCGTGGCAGTGTGGCCAGGGACTTTGGCTTGTCAGCAGCAGGGTGACTTGGCTGTGGTTTCACTTGGCATGTTGGCTTCCCAAGCCCAGCTCTGGCCATGAGACGTGATTTCCATGCACAAGGAGGGCTTGATGACTGGTGCACTGGCCTTCACTGTCTGCCGGATCAGGCTCTGGATTGGATACTTATGCAGAGAAGAGGGATGTGATCTGAACATCTGCATCTTCAGGTGGTCCCAGATTGGGGTTGGAAGGAGGAGGATGTTGGTTTTGATGGGTGCTGGAGGGAGGCTGCTCCTTGTTGGTCCTGTCCTGCCAGTTGTTTTTTTCTAATGAGCTATCTGGTCCAAAGTCATTGCCTGCATTAACATCTGAGCAGTAGCCAGAGGCGTCCTCACTGGGGATGATTACTCTGGCAAAAGCCGCCGGGGAAGGAACTTGGCACAAACCCTTTGAAGCAGGAAAGCAGATATCTCCTGCGGAGAGACTTTTGGGTGTGATCTGTGTGACTACAAAGTGCCTACTCTTTAGGGTTACGTGTGTATGGGCATGCCAGGATGGGAGAAACCTGCAAGATCCTTGTCCTGGGATGGGGTGTGGGACTTGAACTGCCTGCTGGCACAGGCATTGGGAAGGTGGCAGCCTGGGTTTGAGGTTCTCCAGGAATGTAGGTGCCTGTTGATACTTGTTCTCCTTCCCATATTCCCAGCGGTGACCGGCGTGTTTCTCCTTCCCCACAGATGGAGTCTCCGGTCTCCACGCCTGCGGTGCTGCCCTTGCACCTCCTTGTCCCCGTTGTCAACAATGACATCTCGTCGCCTTGTGAGCAGATCATGGTACGCACGCGCTCAGTGGGAGTGAACACCTGCGACGTGGCCCTGGCCACCGAACCTGAGTGCCTGGGCCCCTGCGAGCCTGGCACCAGCGTCAACCTGGAGGGCATCGTCTGGCAAGAGACAGAGGACGGTAAGTGTCACCGGAGAGCTTTTTGCTCCCCTACGATACCATGATGGAGTTACGGCAATCCCTTCCCTCCTGTGTCCCTGCTCTGGTGCTTGTTGGCACAGCCTGGGCTTTCCACTCACTGTCTGGGTGGCCAGAACAGAGGAGCTGTGTGGGAGCGGCCCTTAATCTGTCCAGCAAAGGGAGTAATGGGCCAAAACTTGCGTCAGACCAAGGCATTGCATTGCCCCCTTGCCCAGACATTGGGCGAAAGATCTATGCTGCCATTTCTCTGCCTTCCTATGAGAGCTGACTTGTTCTGGAGGTGCCAGCCTGCACAGGAGCTCATTGGAGGTGACTTCGGTTCTGCTTGGCAGCCCACAGGTCTGTCACAAACCCGCTCAAACCCTGGGAGGCAGCAGCAATCTCCCGCTGGATTAAAACACCCCAGCGGAGCTCTCAAATGGACTCGGCGGGAGATCAGGCTCTCGCCTCTCGTGCCAAGCCAATCCAATCTTGTTTTGTGCTGGAGCTCGTCTCATCTGTGCACAGCTTGCTTTGCTTTCTCAGGGCCTTTGATGGGTTTTTGTTGCTGTTGGGGCTCTGCCAAGTACCGCAGGGATGAATAGGTGGCTCAGTGGACCACGGCAAGTGCTGGAACCTGGCCTTCCCTCCAGTCTTGTTGAGATCCTGGAGGTTTCTGCTTCTAGAGGCTTGGGGGAAGCTCCTCATATTTGTGTCTGACTTCAGCTCAGGCTGGAAGCAGAATGAAGGCCCAGAAGCACAAAGGTGAGAAAGAGCAGTGGTGTGGAAGTTAATCTCAGTTGGATATCCAAGAGCTCCTCTTGGACATCTGCTCCTACTCTTCCATCACTGTGGCATGCAGAGTATGAAACTGTTGTTGGCCTTTTACTCACCGGCTGCTCCTCACTGCAACTGTCTTTGTTATCTCTGATGGAAGCTGAACTGAAACCTGCATTCCCAGGAGCTGCTCCCAAAGGGTTTCCCTTCTTGTCATGTGCTCTGGGAAGCTGGGGATGGGCCCAGTTTGCCTTTCTTTTCTCCCCCTGGGAAATTGGTTTTGAAATGGTGGTTGGTGCAGGGCCAAGTGCTGTGATGACCCTTGTTGTCGGGGTGGTGAGCACTGAAGTCATTCCCATTAGGAAAAGCATGATGACCTGAGCTATCGGGAAAGAAGAGAGTGCATGAGCACCTTGCTGGAGCAGGCTGGGATGTGCTAGGTTGGAAGTGGGGACCTCCACACTCCTCTGCCCTCTCTGCTTCACTGTCCATTCTGTATGGAAAAACTTGTCTGGAATGAGGCAGCTGGGACCTGTTAAGTGTTGGGTTCTCTCTGCTGCTCCAAGGCAGAAGGATGCCACACGTTGTAAAATTGGGCCTGAGGATCCTCATCTTTGGGCTCTGCTTGCTGGTGGGGACAAGGAAGCCAAAGCAGGAGTGTTCAGGAGCCCTGCACTGTGCACCCCAGGGCTGGGGTGTCTCCAGGGGGAATATGCTTGGGGGAAACCTGCAGGAGGTCTGCTGAGCTGCCAGGCCACAGGCACTGCTTTTTCTGAGTCTGCAAAGCCTGGTGGCTTTACAGGATGCAATACCTTCAGCTAGGGAAACTGAGGCACATCTGGGCTGAGTACTAGGGCATCAGCACCCCCTGCTACTGGGGCTGCATTCAGAGGTGGGGGCGGGGGGGCTCCAACCCTGGCAGTGTTCGAGGTCAGGTTAGAGAGAGCCTTGGGTGACGGAGTCTAGTGTGAGGTGTCCCTGCCCATGGCAGGGGTTGGAACTGGATGACCTTACCTTTCTAACCCAAGCTACAGTACAGTTCCGCAAGAGGCTCATGGTGGGCAGAGGAGCCCACATGGCCGTGCAAGGAGGGATGAACACAGCGTCCCTGAGGCAGAGACACAGAAACATCCTCTGCACCCGCTGCCACTTCCTGGTTGAGAGGCAATTACATGGGAGCTGTGCTGGTTTCTCCTCTCTTTTCTGCTGCATCTCACCCCACAGTGAAGCTCTGTGGCCCATCTGCTTGTCCATCAGCATTACCCCTTGCTCCTACAGACACCATTCCAGATCGTGCCCCAGAGTCTCCCTGCCCTTTCCTGCAGCCTGCCTATTCTTAGTCTGCTGTAATTCATGCAAAGGTCCTTCTCTGGTGGCTGCTGCTTGGTTGCCACCTTTGGGAACAATGACTTTCATGGCCAGCCCTTCAGGAGACAAAAGCTGGTGCTGCCTTTTGTCACTTCTGGTCCACTGTGAGCATTGACTTTTGTTGTAGTGACATTTCTTGTCCGTGAGTGAAAAGTCAGGATGAAACATCCTGTTTTCCTGCTTGTCATCTCTCTCCTGCCTTTCTGATTTTAATGGTGGGGCTAAAAGGCAATGCCAAGGAGATACTGGACCTGCCTGTCCAAGGCTGGAGCTTGTGAAATGTATAGAGATGCAGCAAGCATCTCCCGAAGGATACAGGAGGGAGAAAGCTACACCAAGGGCATGTCTGTGAAGCCAAATGAGGTGCCTTCAGCATGTGTGAACACCGCAGTGTGCCTGTAGACTATCCCAAAGATTTCCAAGGAGATCCGTCTCTCACCATGCTGCTTGTGATGCTGCAGCCTTGCAGGACTGCTCAAGAAGAACCCAGAGCATCAGGAGCAGCTCTTGGCTTGCACCAAGCGTCCTTTCCAGTGGTGGAGAGGAGCTTGCTGGCTCAACTGCTTCCTCCTCAGGGGTGACATCCCTCAATCTCCTGGAGCACGCTGGCAAAAGGTTATTTGTGCTCAGGCAGTCGTTATTCACCAGGTTGGGTGCCCTGAGGAAGCCCATGGTTTGTTGAAGGTGTCTTCCTGCCTTGAAGGCCTCTGGAAGGGGCTGGGGAGAGGAAGGCAGTGTAGTTCTTTGACCAGAGCTCCCTTTTGGTAGAAAATGGCTTTTGTGTTAGCCACAGGGCTGAAAAGTTTGGGAGAAAGGCTGCCAAAGCTCTGGCTTTAGGAGCCCTTAGCCAGGTTTAGACAATGCTGGAGTGACCTCAGAAGGACAAGCTGAATGTGACCCATTTGAAATAGGAGCATGAAGCTCTGAGGAGCCCCATGACGTCCCTCCTGCCTTGAACACCAGCTTTGTCCTCTCCCCCCACTAGAAAGCATGCTGCAAGATTGCCACCAAAGGCATCCTGGTGGGCTCCCCCCACCAAGTATCTCTGGGCTTTTGGTGTGTCTCCACCACTGCTCCAGGTTGATGTTGGGCTGAGGTGTGTTCCTGCTGGTGGTGGCACCACTCGTACACACTGTCTGGCAGCCTTGCTGGTGACACTGTCCCTTTGCCAAGCCCATCTTGCGTGGGGATGTGTTATGGGAACACCTTTGGTGAGGAGCAGCTGTCTCAGCAGTTCCCCTCATTCTGTTGAGTGTGATTTTGTTCTGCAGGAACTATGATCTGGTCTAATGACAGGAAGGGATTGCTCTGTTGCTGCCTCATTAGCTGCAAGGTCTCCTCCATCCTCCTCAGGAGAGTTGGTGTCACCTGGCTCAGAGCACATCATCTCCTCACCTCTGCTTGCAATGAATGGAGCAGGTCCCAGCACTACACTGGTGCTTTGTGCAGCTGAAACAAGCTGTCATCTGACACACAAAACCTTCCAGCAGCAAGGATCATGGTGTAGCAGCACCAAGAAAACAGCAACAACTCTCTATCCCCTCCTCCAGCTCCATGCTGGAGCCGTGGCAGCGGGTCACCCATGGTGAGCTTTGTGCACTCAAGGTGTTTGGATTGCCCTTCTGCAAACATCTCTTGGGGGTGTAATGGAGCGTCCTTGGGGTCTGCAGGTGCCAGCATGGACATGTCTTTGCTTGGGGCAGGAGAGATGCAGTAGACTGGGAGAGGATGGGGAAGGACTGGAAGGTGAGTGCAAAGACTGGAAGGTTTGACCATAACCGTAAAGAATCTTGACCCCAAATTTGAATAGCCTTACAGGTTGAACATGCTGCCTGGCCATTACCCACAGCCTTCAGTTGCGCCTGTTTGCTCTTTGCCTCTGGGGATGTTTTAAAAGCTGAATGTGCTAAGATTGCACTGCTTATGGGTAGGTTTAGGGGCTTCAGACCATCTCCTGCAGCAAGGTCTAGTCTTCTCAGCTGTGTGTGCTTGAACCCAGAAACAGGAGGTGAGTTTTAAAGGCTGATGCAGCAAGGCTGAGGAGTGGGAGTATGGATTTCTCATTTGTTTTAATGGCCTTTCCCAAATTCATGAGGGGCTGTAAATCCCCTCCAGGGTGGCTGAGCTGATGCAAAGCCTCCTAAAGCCGTGCAGCGACCGCTCTCATCTTCACATCGTCCAGCACCTCGCCCTGGTGGGAGCATCCTCCAGCATTGCTCAGGGTCTCTGGCACCCTGGGGGTTGCTGGTGTTTGGGGCTCCTGCCTCACACTCTCCTCCTGTTTCCCTGGCGGGTGGGAGGCTGTGAACCCCCGAGCACAGGGCTGCGGGTCTGTTGGGGTAGAGCAGCACAGCTTCATTATGTGTGCTCCCCCGACGCCACCGCTTCATGGCTGATAGCTGCTGGCTTGACAGTGTGGGGAGCTGGAGGAGAGCTAATGCACCGCTTATCGCTCCTGAAGCATCTGTCAGCTTTGGACAGAGGCTGTTTTATCAATAGGTGAGCAATATTCTGCTCCAGACAGGACTATTGCTCGCTTCCATCTCTGTAGCTGCCTCAGGTAATACCAGCTGGGGCTCCTGCCTTAGCTGCTGAGCCATGGATTAAAGGACTTGTTTACAAGGAGGCTCTCAAGCTGCAATCTGCTCTGCTGTGCTTTCCCAGGAGCTAAATAGAGTTTGATTCCTCTGCCTCCCTTTTCCAGGAGGGTGAGGATGGACGTCTGGAGTGCCCACAGGGACCTGGTGCTGTAGCTGTGCTCTACCTACCCTGCTAAGCCTTGAGAGGCACAAGGGTTCCCAAAATCCTGCAGGTCTCCTGAGGTGCAAATTGACAGAGCTGAACATGAGCAGCTTGTGCCCAGGCAGCCAAGAAGCCCCCAGCATCCTGGCCTGTATCAGTACCAGTGCAGCAGCAGGGCCAGGGCAGTGATCGTCCCTGTGCTGGGCACTGATGAGGCTGCACCTTGAATCCTGTGTTCAGCTCTGGGCCCCTCACTGCAAGAGAGACATTGAGGGGCTGGAGCGGGGCCAGAGAAGGGCACCAGAGCTGGTGCAGGGCCTGGAGCCCAAGAGTGATGGGGAAGGGCTGAAGGACCGGGGAGGGGGGTTCAGTCTGGAGAAGAGAAGGCTCAGGGGGGACCTGGTGGCTCCCTACAAGTGCCTGACAGGAGGATGGAGCCAGGAGGGGCTGGGCTCTGCTCCCAAGGAACAAGGGATGGGACAAGGNTGACAGGAGGATGGAGCCAGGAGGGGCTGGGCTCTGCTCCCAAGGAACAAGGGATGGGACAAGGGGAACCGGCCTCAAGCTGCACCAGGGCAGGTTTAGATGGAGCTGAGGAACAATTCCTTGCCCACAGGGTGCTCAGGCATTGGAACAGGCTGCCCAGGGCAGGGCTGCAGGCACCGGCCCTGCAAGTGTTCACAGCCCGTGGAGACGAGGCCTCAGTGCCATGGGGCAGGGGTGGCCTTGGCAGTGCTGGGAATGGTTGGACTGGGTGAGCTGAAAGGGCTTTTCCAGCCTGGTTGATTCTGTGATTCTATGGTGCTTCAGGCCACAAAGAGGAAGCTGCAGTCTCTCGTCCCATGAGGGTGCTGGCTTGTGTGGATGGCAGTGGGACATGCCGTTCTCTTGCAGGATGATGTCAGGACCTCACTCATAGTCACATCAACACTGTTACCAAAGGTGGACACATGCTGTGGAGTTTGGCCGCAAACATTGAGCCATTGACTACTACCCTCTGGATCCAACCAATTCCTCATTCTCCTAACAATCCATCCATCAAATCCGTATCTCTCCAGTAACCTCTCCTTGGAGTGAGGAATGCCACCAGTCATCATCCCATTGCCTTGCAGAGATCCTCTCCACCCCAAAACTACTGGAAGCTTAGTGGAGTGTCATCTCCAGCTGCAGAAGTAACATCTCTCTGTTCCCCACAAGGCTGGATACACTCCTCCAATGGCTCTAGCAATCCCTGGGGTGCTTGAGGATTTGGGCTTGCTGGAGGTGGCTCAGTGGGATTGTGGCTGGGGTGTTGAGCCATGGGATGAAGTGGCCCTGCATGGGTCTGAGAACATCCCTGCTCAGTGTTGGTGCTTGGCACTATGGTTTCTCAGGGTTTGGAGATGTTCTTGACTAGGCTTTGGGGCTGTATCTTTGCAAAGAGAGGAAACTTGACTGGGGGGACCTGGGACACATTTTCCCCTGGTATCGTAGTTCCTGGAGCCCATGACCCTGGTCTTCAAGCAGACGCTAGCACCTGCATCTTAACATGGGAGAACTGTGCCCCAGCAGGGACTATCCATTGGAAAGGCTTAGTCTGGTGTGATTTAAGGCTGTGTTGGCATGGAGGGCTTCATGCAGCATTGCTCGTTTCCATCTTTTGTCTCCACCAGCTGGGTGCACCCCCCAAGCCTGAGCTCCCCCCATGTGGGGACCCTATGAGGACCAGGTGGTGCTTTTTTGCCTCCCCCCCATTCCTTTCATCTCATTTTCCGTTTTTACAGGATTGTCTCCTATGTTGCCTCCTAGACAGCAGCCTGGCACCATCCACCCACTGTTAATTTTTCCTGCCAGAGTGTAACTGCGGTGATGTGAACGCTCGGTGCACAAGATGCTGAGTGTTGCACCCAAATTTGGGAGCTGGCAATTGCTTAGGAGCTTCAAGGGTGTCACCTTGCTGTGAAATCAGATAGGCCTAGAGTTATCCAAGTGGGATTCCTCTGTGAGAGCATCGCCACTGGCTCTTTGTGCATGAGCACCTAAAGGCTGGGGACGCAAGGGCATCGCCTCCTGGCTGCCTGCCCTTGCCGTGCCCATGCTGCTCATCATCCTGCCGCGGGAGGGGGACATGCGGGTGGAAAAAGCTGCTTAGGATCTATCCCCGGGGTTTAAATTGTCCTGGGTTATTGTTGGAGGATTAGGAGGGGATTTGGTATGATTGGTTGCAGCGAGTTAAATATAGGCTGGTGTGTGCTGGAGGGTTGATGCTCCAGCAGGGAAGGGAGGGACGCTACGTGCTGGCTCACTGCACCCCTTCATCTTTCATCTGGCTCCTGTGATTGTGGTGGTGGGGAAAAAGGAAATGCCAGCACGTCCTTTCTGATCTCACACGCTGGCCGCAGGATGCACGAGAGGCTCCAGTGGCTTGATGTGCAGTTAACTTCCAGCAGCATGTGTGGGGTCACCAGCGTCAAAGAAGGATGGAACCGGCACTGGCTGTGCAGCAGGGAGAGCAGAGGGAACTGAATGGGGTCTGGATTAAGGCAGCTGCTTACTCCTGCACCTCCTGGGAGCATCCTGCAACAGGTCCATGGAGGTGTCCTGGGGATGGTGGGTTTGGGCTGGGGCACAGGATGTAACCAGCACCTTCCCTGGGTTTTAAAGAAAAAGGGGACAAGTTTCTGCCTGCCCAGAAAAGCCTCATCAGGAGGAATGGAGGTAGAAGACCATCTTCCTGTTGCACTCCTTGGGATGGCTGGGGTCAGCATCCCCTCTTTCCCATGAATCTTTCCCTGTGTGGTACTCTGGGCTCCCAATGTTTCATTCTGCTGCTGGGAAAGTCGTCTCCAGCATCACTTCCTGGGCATGTCCTTGTTCAGGCAGGTCCCCAGTACCTTCCTCCAAACACAAGACCCAACCACTCCTCACCAGCATGAGCTGGCTAGAGGTCTTGCCCATGTGCTGACACTGTCTTGCCATGACCTGCTCCCACTGGAGCACCCAGCATTTTCCAGAAGGAGAATGAGAAAATCTGCATTTCATTTCTCTTTCTGAAGGAGCCCCATGTGTTGGACCTCGTCTCTGTATATTATCCCCTCGAAGCCTACAGCTGCCTGCTGGCACAGCACAACAGGGAGCACGAGCTGAGATTTATAAAGGTGCTCCAGGCTCCCTGTGCTCCATCCGTCTCCCAGGCTGCTTGGCTGTGCATCTTGGTGCACTCATCAACCCTTGCAGACGAGCTTCCTGAGTGTTACCTTGCTGAGATAAATGTGCTCAGCACAACAGACTCTGCTCCTGGTCAGATCAGTTCTGCAGTAATCACAGTGGTCCATGGCAGGAGGAAATACCCACAAAGCTGAGTGATGCTGCGGATCATGGATGATGCTGCGGATCATTCTCCACCTCCAGGAATCACTGCCAGGGGTCTGTGTCCTCAGTGCAGGTGTGAGCCAGGCTGCTTCTCTTAAATGGGCGTGAAAAAGCTGAAGCCACCAGGTTTTCAGAATGTGCAGTGCCTCTGGTGCATGATGAGAGGAGATGTGGCCTGATGGATGGTTCTCCAGGCAGAGATACAGGGCTGATGTGTGTCCTCGGGAGGGATGTCAGGGGGTGGGGGATATGTGTGTGTATGTGCGTGCGGGACCAAAGCAAAGTGGGAGGATGAGGGTTGGTTGTTCCCCCAGCTCTTTTCCTTCCAGTGGTACTCACTGCAGGGGGATGCTGGTCTCAGCTTGCCATCTAGTGGCAGTAACAGCCTTTTCCGAAAGAGCATGAGGTTCATGGCTGCACATGGCCGGTCAGAGCTCTGCTGGAGGGTCTGCTGCTCCGTGTTGGGGTGCACAGTCTTGCTGGGGGTGGTCTGCATTTTTCTCGGGGGGTACCCAGCCCTGACTCCGCAGAGATTGCCTTCCCTACCCTACCTGAGTGCGTGTGGAGCAATGTGGATCTTCACACACACTCCCCTCCAAATCCTGCAGCCCTTTGGGGGTCAGTTGTTTTAGCGTCCCCATGAAAATAGGGAATAGTGCTGAGTGGCTCAAGGAAGAGAGGTTGGGCAGGCTTTGAGTAGAGCCGTGCTGAGAGAGGGCCTGCAGTGCCCATTTTGGTGCCCCTCCAGCCTAGAGCCTGGGATCTCAACAGGGAGCCCAAGACCCCTTGTTTCACCTTCCTTGATCCCTAGAGCTGAGTTCTTCCTCCTGCCTGTCTCAAACGGTAGATCCTGCTTCCCCTTGATGCCCAGGGAAGGGCAGGACACCGTGGGGTCACACCTGGCCCTGCCTGACCCTCTCCCCTTGCCTTACAGGTATGCTGGTGGTCAATGTCACCTGGAGGAACAAGACGTACGTGGGGACACTGCTGGACTGCACACAGCACGACTGGGCACCTCCCCGGTAAGCAGTCCCCATCACCCAGGTGCAGGGGACAGCTGCAGCCACCGGCACCCAGTCTGCTCTGCCCTGTGCTTGTGGGGCTGCATCTCCTCCCTGCCCAGCTGGGCTGCTCCCATGGATGTTTGTTCCCTGTGCTCACAGGGCGCCTTGTCCTGGGGACTGGAGAAGGTGGAGGGTTTGGCAATGGAGCTCTCTGGTTCTTTTTTACTGGTCAGTGCAGGGGTGAGACTGCGAGATTGATAGCGAGGGGAGGAAGGGGGTCACGACCACGCAGTGGGGACGGGGTAGCCCAGCACCTCTGTGTCTCCATTAAAACCTCCTTGTCCTCCCCCCATAGGTTCTGTGACTCCCCCACCAGTGACCTGGAGATGCGCAATGGCCGGGGCCGGGGCAAGCGCATGCGCCCCAACAGCAACACGCCTGTGAACGAGACGGCCGCTGCCTCGGACAGCAAAGGGGCCAGCAACAGCAGCAAGACCCGAGCGGGAGCCAGCAGCAAAGGGCGCCGGGGCAGCCAGAACTCCTCAGACCACCGCACGCCGCCCGGCGGCACGGCCGAGGATGTGAAGGCCAGTCCCTCCTCCGTCACCAAACGGAAGAGCAAACCCCTCTCCGACATGGAGCTGAACTCCAGCTCCGAGGACTCCAAGGGCAGCAAACGCATCCGCACAAACTCAATGGGCTCTGCAGCCATGCCACCTGCTGCGGTCAAGGTGGAGCCGGCTGTCCTTGACCGAAACTGCCCTTCTCCCATCCTCATTGACTGTCCCCACCCCAACTGTAACAAGAAGTACAAGCACATCAACGGGCTGAAGTACCATCAGGCCCACGCACACACAGACGATGACAGCAAACTGGAGGCAGATGTGGACAGCGAGTACGGTGAGGAGCAGTCCCTGCACGCAGACATGGGGAGCTGCAATGGTGCTGCCATCTCACAGAAGGGCTCGCTTTCACCGGCTCGCTCGGCCACCCCCAAGGTGCGCTTAATGGAGCCCCACAGTCCCTCCCCATCCAGCAAGTTCAGTGCCAAGGTGGCCTGCAAGAAGAAGCTGGGTGGGGAAGGAGATACTGACCCGGGTGCTCTGTCCAATGATGGTTCTGAAGATGGTCCCTCGGTGGCTGATGAGACAAGTAACGATGACTTTGATTCTCTGGAGAAACGATGTGTTGATAAGGACAAGTCGAAGAAGACATCTGGTGCTAAACCGGAGAAGATCCCTCCCAAAAGCTTGAAGTCTGCCAGACCCATTGCACCAGCCATCCCCCCGCAGCCAATTTACGCTTTCCAGACAGCCACCCTTACCACAGCCAGCCCTGGTTCCTCCACAGGCCTGGCCACCACTGTGGTCCAGACCATGCCCAACAGCCCTCAGCTTAAACCCATCCAGCCCAAGCCCACAGTGATGGGAGAGCCCTTTGCAGTCAACCCTGCCCTCACCCCTTCCAAGGAGAAGAAGAAGAAAGACAAGAAGAAGAAGGAGCCCAAGGAGGTAGAAAACCCTTTAACTCCAGGCAAAGCCTGCAGAGTGGAGGAAGGCAAGAGCCCTTTCAGGGGGGAATCCAGTGACCTGGGAATGAAAGGTGAGGGGCTGCTCAACGGCTCCTCTGATCCTCACCAGAGCCGGCTTGCCAGCATCAAGGCTGAGGCTGATAAAATCTACAGCTTCACTGACAATGCCCCAAGCCCCTCCATTGGTGGTGCCAGCAGGCTGGAGAACACCAACCCAGCCCAACCCATGACCCCGCTGCACGTCGTCACCCAGAACGGAGCAGAGGCCAGCTCGGTGAAGACCAACAGCCCGGCCTACTCAGACATCTCGGATGCTGGGGAGGATGGGGAGGGCAAGCTAGAGAGTGTGAAGGCAAAGGATCCCGAGCAGCTGGTCAAGGAAGGCGCCAAAAAAGCTCTTTTCCCCCCGCAACCACAGAGCAAAGAGTCTCCCTATTATCAAGGCTTTGAAACCTACTATTCCCCCGGCTACCCCCAGGCAAGCCCAGGGCCCTTGAACCCCAGCAGCCAGGCCACAGCTGAGACACAGGCCTTGAAGCTAAAGAAGGATGAGGAGCAGGAGAACCTGGAGGTGAAGGTGAAGAGTGAAGGTTGTGAGGAGAAGAAGGCAGAGCTCAGCAGCTCCAGCCAGCAGCCCTCGGTCATCCAGCAGCGTCCCAACATGTACATGCAGTCCCTCTACTACAACCAGTACGCCTATGTGCCCCCCTATGGCTACAACGAGCAGGGCTACCATGCTCACCTGCTGAGCACCAACCCTGCCTACCGCCAGCAGTACGAGGAGCAGCAGAAGCAGCGGCAGAGCCTGGAGCAGCAGCAGCGAGGGCTGGAGAAGAAGGCAGAGCTGGGCCTGAAGGAGAGGGAGGCAGCGCTCAAAGAGGAGTGGAAACAAAAGCCGCCCATGCCCCCGACGCTGACCAAAGCCCCAAGCCTCACCGACCTCGTCAAGTCAGGTCTGAGCAAGGCCAAGGAGCAGGGAGGTCCTGACATGGCCAAATCTGTCATCATCCCCAAGCTGGAGGACTCGTCCAAGCTGCCCAGCAGCCAGGTTGCTGAGGGGCTGAAGGTGAAGCTGAGTGAGAGCAGCCACCTCGGGAAGGAGGCTGCTGAGACAAAGTCTGGCTCAGAGTGTGGTCGGCAAGCGGAGGTGGACCCTGTGCTCTGGTACAGACAGGTAATGGTGCTGCCAGCCCAGCAGCGGGCTTCTTACTGGAAGAAGCCTCTCATTGTGGCTTCGCTACAGGGGTTTGCTGGGGCCATCACCTCAGAGAACATGTGTTGTCCTCTGCTTGTGATGGGACTCCATGAGGTTCCCATGGTGCCAGCAAAAAGATGGGTCTGGGAGGTCATGGCTGGGCCAAGGAGAGCTTGGGGAAGGGGAGTGAGGTTTGCTGTTCTCCCCCACATCCAGCCTGGGTTTGGGGCTGGCAGGGCTGGGGGATTCAGCTGCCCTGATGCTTGGCTGGTTCTTGCAGGAAGCTGAGCCACGGATGTGGACCTATGTGTACCCAGCAAAGTACTCGGACATCAAGACAGAGGATGAGCGGTGGAAAGAGGAAAGGGACAGAAAGTTGAAGGAAGAAAGAAATCGAAGCAAGGAAGCTGCCTCCAAGGAGGATGGGAAGGAGAGCACCAGCTCCGAGTGCAAGCTGACCCCCACCGAGGAGGCTCGCATGGTGGGGAAGGACCCCAGGCCCAGCGTTCACGTCCCTGTTTCTTCACCCCTCACGCAGCATCAGTCCTACATCCCCTACATGCACGGCTACTCCTACAGCCAGTCGTATGACCCCAACCACCCCAGCTACCGGGCCATGCCCACCGTCATGATGCAGAATTACCCAGGTAGGGAGCTGGGAACAACTCGGGGACGTCCCTTCCCAGGCTGTTCCTGTGCTGCCAGAGCAGGGGGCGGCTGTGGGGCATCCTCTGGCACATGGTGGCCTATGTGCAGAGCCACATGCTCCCAGTGTGCCACCCAAAGACTTCTCGTGCCCTGACTGCTCTTTTCCCCCCCCCAGGATCATACCTACCCTCCAGCTATTCCTTCTCCCCATACGGGAGCAAGGCCTCTGGTAGCGACGACAGCGACAAGTCCCGAGCCAGCCCCAGCGTGAGTTGTAAATCCAGCTCAGAGTCCAAGGCCCTGGACATCCTCCAGCAGCATGCCAGCCACTACAAGAGCAAATCACCCACGGTGAGGTTCAGGAAGGTGCTGGCTTTGCCCATCACGGTTAATGAGCTTCGAGTGCTTCCTGGGTAACCAGACTGAAGCAACATTGCCTGCCATGGGGTTTTGCTTTCCCGGCTGCTGTAGGAGACCTGGGACTGTGGAATAATCCCACAGCACAACCCCTCAGGGATGGACAGTCCAGGGAACCACCAGGGCTCTTCCAGGTCCTGCAGCATGCAGGTGATGCTTGTCCTCAGCACTGGAGCTGGTGGGGGGGTGCAGGAACTGTGTCCATCCCATGGCACTGCAGGGGCACGAGCTCCTCTTGGGCTTAGCTGGAAGGCAGAGCTTTGACATGGTGCAGAAAGAGCTGTCCTCAAACAGACCTTCATCCTCCCCACTGCTTTTGGGCTTGTCACCAGCCATCCTTCCATCTCCCAGCAGCATTGTGGGGAGCCTTTACGGGAAGGTGGGGGGAATATGATCCTATGGGGAAGCCCTGAGCACCGGGCATGGGTCCAGTGCTGCCCTGCGGCCCAGGGTCGCAGGCAGAGGCCCTCAGCATGCCTCTGCTTTCTCCTCTCCAGATAAGCGAGAAGACGTCTCAGGAGCGGGACCGTGGCGGCTGTGGGGTGGTGGGGGGCGGCGGGAGCTGCAGCAGCGTCGGGGCAGCCGGTGGGGGGGAGAGGAGCACGGACCGGCCCCGCACGTCGCCATCGCAGCGCCTGCTCTCAACGCACCACCACCACCACCACCTCGGGTACTCGCTGCTGCCGGCGCAGTACAACCTGCCCTATGCAACAGGTGAGGCACCGCGGGGGGCCGGGGAGGAGCTGGAACCACCTTTGGGCAGCGGGAGCCCCTGTGCTGAGCTTTGCTTTGACGCAGTCCAGCGCCCTTGGTGTGCCTGTGTGGGGCCGCTGGCTCCTGACTCAGGTTCTCCCCCACAGGTCTCTCCTCCACAGCCATCGTTGCCAGCCAGCAAGGCTCCGCTCCCTCCCTGTACCCACCTCCCCGGAGGTGAGAACGGTAAGGCTCTGCGCCTGCAGCACCTGCAGGATGGGGCTGGGTGCACAGGGGTTGCCCTGGGCAGAGGGTTTGGGGTTTGCCTGTCCCCCCTGGGCTTGTGGGAGCTGACTTGAGCTTGGGTTGTGGCAGGACGTGATGCGCTGGGACGCCTGGGCTGTACGAGACATGTGACTGGCTCACATGGGGACGCGCTGGAGACTCCTTTAGACATCAGTTGAATGGTGTTAATTGTTCTGCTTGACGTTCCTGCCGTGATCCGAGGCAGACTCTGTCTTCTCCCCTCCCACACCCCACTGGACACACACTGACTGCCCCTCTGCACCCTCCTCTTTGGGGAACGGATGAGCTGGTACCTGCAGAAATATTTATTCTACTGGGCACTGGCGCTCGGGCTGGAGGGGACTCGCCTGCCTGGTGCATATGAAGAGGAAACGGAAGCACTGAGGTTTCTCGATGGATCTGGGACCCTGCCGTGTCTCTGATGGGGCTGAGCACCACGGGACCAGGGCCTGGCGGGGTCACTGCCTGCTGCCTCCTCCTCACACTGGGGCTGGCATGTGGGGCTGAGCCTGCCGGGAGGTCTCAGGAAAGGAAGAGCTAGCTCATGTGGAGCCAAGGTGGGTGTTGTGGGGCTGGGGCAGGGGTCAGCCTGGCAGAGGCTGCTGTGGGGCATGGGGACATGCTGCACGTGGGGTGCAGCCTCTCCCTGTCTCACAGTCGATCCTTGCACCCACAGCACCCGCTGCTCCGTGCCTGTGTGGGTCAGGGGAACTGGGGCTGTGCTGGGACCCAGTGAAGCAGCCCCTGCCCCAGGGTGAGTGGGGCTCTGCAGGGCTGGTGGCTGCAGGCCTGCTCCCTGTGCCTTGCACGGCCCAGACGTGCTGGCAGCTCATGCCTGAGGCTTTTAAGTTGATTCCCAAGCTGTGTCTGCACCCCCCGGCCCCAGGAGGTGCTCCCCAAGCCGCAGGGAAGCGCACCAAGGGCTGTGGCTCCTCTTCACACCCACCTTGTGCGTCTGAGGCGCGTCCCAGGCCGCGGGCAGAGCCCAGCAAGGAACAAGCACACTTAGGCTCTGCCAGAGGCACTTGGGCCCTGCCAGGTTCCCCCCACCCCCCCAGCCTCGTGCTGGGGCTCCAGGCCCTGGAGGAAGCTGGTTCTGCGCCTGGCTGCTCCCCAGTGCCCAAGGACAGGGGCTTTCTGGTCCTCTGCTTCCAGCCCCAGAGCGGCTCTCCCCAGCCAATGCTCTACCTTGGCCCCGCACAGCCGGGCTGCCCCAGCGCCCTCCCCGCTGCCCAGCCGGGGACACGGGGGGGGCACCGGTCTCGGTTGTGTGTGTGTGTGTGTGTGTGTGTGTGTGTCCGTGTCGCACCCGGCCCCCTGGGGCCGCTGTACCGGGATGCTCTGCCCACCGGGCTCTGTACATAATGTAAAAAGCAATTGTTTGAAAGCTGTTGTTTTGGGTTTTGTTTTCTTTCCCCAGTTCTCCCCCATCCCATTTACCCAGTTGGAAAGGAGGTGCTCGCTGGTCTTGGCCTTGGCTGGGGGGGCTGACAGTGCAGTGGCCCCAGCCGGCTCTCCTTGTTGGACCCGTTTTAGTTCCACACTTGGCTGCCTGTGCAAGGAGACAGGGCTGTGTGCCCCCCCCCCGCACCCGTTACAGATCGTGGTGCAGCCACCGGCCGGGGGCTGCAGGGGTCAGGGCGCTGGGGGAGCCCCGCACCCCATCTGCAGAGCTGTTCCCACCTCGTTCAGCTGCTCCTGCAGAGCCAGTGGCACGGTGGGCGCCTGAGCAGGGCTGGGGGTGCCACAGCCCATGCTGGCAGTTGAAGGGGGTCGGAGGGGGGGCTCCCCACCTTCCCAATTGGGTCCCAGTTGCGTCTCCCTTTAGGTGTTAAATGAAGCAGCGGTTTATGCAGAATAGGTTTGAGGTTTGGCTTTCTCCGGGTTCTCCTGGTCAGTCCTTGCCCGGGGGGTGCAGCCCAGCCCCTGCTGGGGGGGTCCCCTCTCCCCAGCACCCCCCGGGCCCTGCAGGCGGCCGGCCAGGGCGTCAAACTGTCGGTGTTTATAGCTCGTTGCCATTGGCGTTGCTGTGTTGGGTTTCATTTCAGTCTTCCTGATTCTGCCCTTCTGTAAAGTGTACATTATTACCAAGTTCCTTGTTTTTTTATATATATATATATAAATATATATATATACAAACTGTACTCTTCTTGCCTTTGTACATTTGGGCAAGGAGAGAGAATAAATCTTTTTAAGAGACAATCACAAACCTGTGAGGGTGGCTTTTTCTTCCTGCTTGCCCCAGTTCTGGTCCTTTGTCCCCAGAAACTGCAGCCAGTGATTTTTCTTTGGGGTGGGTTATGGGATGGTGTCCTTATCTCTGGTGCAGCTGCAAGGGCTGAAACAGATGCTGCTCCTGATGCCACACTCACGGATCTGCAGCCACCGCGGCTCAGTGGGGCAGCAGGTCCTGCCCCCAGCACCCTTATCCTTGCTCTGGCACCAGCATCCATGGCCTCACGCAGGGACACTGCAGCTGAGCTTTGTGTGACAGTTTGGGTCAGAACTGCTCCAAGCTTGAAGCTCTGGGCACCAGCAAGGGACAGCCACCCCCTGGCTCCCCACAGAGCCCCTTCTTGGCTTGGCTCCCCCAGCCTCGAGGCAGGAGGCAGCACCCAGAGAAACCAGCGGTGCTTTTGGAGCTTCGGCAGGGAACTGCTGAAGGTGCAGATGTGACCTCTGCATCTGACCACCCATGCATGAGCCAGGACAGGGCAGTGACTGGCACAGGCTCCATGACTGCGCGGTGTTAGTGAGTGCAGGAGCTCATCCTTACCCCTGGCTCCCATGATGAGAACATTGCCCTTTACCAGTACGTTGTCCCAGAGCAGCAGAGGGTGGGAGCAGGGCCCTAGAGCTCACAGAACGCTCCAGGAGGCTCAGGGAAAGAGAAGGGATGAGACTTGGCCCTTCAAAAGCCAGAACCAGACCCCGCTGTTTCAGCTGGGGAACAGTGGCAAGGTCTCGTTTGTCCCTATCCATCCCTGTAGTGAGGACAGCTGGGGCTGAGGTGTTCTCAGCAGCACAGCCTCTCATTTTACACCGGATTTAGGATTTAATGCCCCACTGAAGAGGGATTAGAGCCACAAGCCCTTTGCTTTCATTGGGAGGGAAGGAGGGAAAGAGAGGCACAAACTTTAAGATGATTTATTCACACAAACACATCCCAGTCCCCCTCTCTCCCCCAGACAGAAAGCAGTGACCATGGCTTTTATGGAATGGCTTGGCTTCAGCTTTTGACTGCCCCCTGCCCCAAGAAGGGCAGGAACACAGCACACGGGACAGTTCCACACGCAAGCAGGCCAGCCTGGCCCAGCTGAGCTCACCCTGGGGCACAGTGCAGAAACACAGCCTTCCCAAGAAAGCCCCCCCCCAGCCCATCCGTGGCACAAGAGCACAGCCTCACTCCAGCTAAGAGGCAGGGTTGAAACACAAGCACCTGCCAGTCCAACCCCATCTCTCCATAGCTGGAGAGACCATGGACAGGGAGGACATCCCCTTGCAGCCAGCAGAGCTGCCATCCATGCCAGTCCCCACACACAACCCCCTTTGGTTTGGGTACAGCCACCAGCTCCGTCTCAAGTCCTGAGACCATGTCTTTGGAAGGGTGAGGAGGGAGAGCACAGGTGATGACAATGGGCCTGGTCCATGCCCATCCTTGGGCAGAGGGTAAAGGCTTGAGCTCTTTGGCTCCTTGGCTCATCACACTGCAGGCAGGGAAGAAATGTTGGCCCTGAGCAGAGCTGTTGACCCTCCGAGGCCACGGCAGACCTATGGGCCCACCAGCGGTTCTGTTCCTTTCAAATAAGCAGCCCCAGCTGTGTGAAGTTCATCGGAATGCCCCTTTATTGAACGCTGTGATAGTGCAGTGGTAACATTGAACAGAGCTAAGACTGCTTAAAACAAAAGCTGGAAGAGCCAGAAGTTTAAAAGGGATGTTGGAGGGAAGGAAAAAGAAAAGGTTAGACCAGTTAAAACAGCATTGGTCGCCCCAAAGCGGAAACGCACGGGGGGGTTTAATGTAGTGTTAAAGGTTAAGCATGAGCACGTCTCCTCCCCATGCCTGACACCCAAAACATGCCTCCTGCTTAAGAGTCTTGAGTGGAAAGTCAAAACGTAGTCTGTCAGATGAGCACACATCGGGTGATCAGGGAAGGACCGACACGGATGAGAGAGGTCAAGGAGTCAGTGCTGCACCTACCGCTGTGCTCCCCACACCCAGCCCGGGGAGCCAGGCGCCCCGAGGCTAACACACCACACAGCTGCACGTAAAGAGCTCCTATGCCAGTTCATAAACATCTTCCATTTACTATTTGGTGATTACATGTGTGTATATATAGTTCTCTAGGCAACACATTTCAATGAGATAGTCAACTCTGAGGATACACAGGCCAATCTAACAATGAAAAATGCAGTTTCAGTCCAACAGAAGCTTGCTTTCCCTTTCCTCAAGAAAGGAGATTGAACCCTCTCTCCCCTCAACAACATTTCCAGGTCACACTGGAGTTCCCCGCTGCAGCTATTCTTCATCAGAGGAAGAGTTCTGATCCAGGGGGTACACCATGAACATCACGTCTGGCCGCGATGGGACAGAAGGGTGACCAGGCCTCACGATTTCAAAGCCCAAGAAGCTGAATGTTTTCAGGAGAGGAGCTACCAAAGAGAAGGAAATCTGTTACTACCAGGAATAATCCTCTACCTGTCACCCTAAAAGCCACAAATATCAGCACCTTCTGAAAGGGCATCCAGAGCTTCCTGCAAAGAAAGAAGCCATTTTAACGTGACAGCCCCTTGAATAGGAGGCTGTGTCTCCTCCTGCATTCATCACAGCTGCTCCTTAGCAGGAAGGGGATTTTACTTATGCAGCAGAGCAGGTTTGTCCATGTTTACCCTGTGATGTCTCAGCCATCCCCTCTGAGAACAGCAATGGTTTAGTTATCTACCTGCAGCAGCCACAGACCCACTTTCTTGCACATGGCTGTTGCAGCATGTCACAGCTCTTACTCTATACTTAGGTGGGTCCTGCACCCCTTGAGCCCTAAAAGTGGGTCAGACAGCAGCAAACTCAGGGTCTAGGTAGACATTTGCTCTGTGAGGGCCCAGAGCTCAGTACAGCTCCAGACAGCACACCCCAGCTCAGTCTGGTCCCCCAGGAAAGCCAGAAACCGAGCTCAGGGTCAGTCGAGAAGACCCCCTCCCCGGTCACAGTTACGCAGTGACAGGATGCATCCTCATTGTGCTAAAGCATCACTTCCCTGTGACCCATGGAAGTTACCTTGCTGCAGCAGTTACCTCTGCAGCACCCTTTGATGGTCAGCTCTGAGACACTGAACTCCAGGGGAGCTCCCAGATACCTGTTTTCAAGCCAGCAGCTCATTTCAAAGCACGGCGGAGGGCCCAGGATCCAGAGCGTGCCAGACTAACAGGCCAGGTCCAAGAGCAACACAGAGCCCATGATTAAAACCTAACCCCATTATCAGACAGCTCCTGTGAGCAGCCGCTGTGGAGGTCACCAATGCAACCCATGACACTGGTGACATGATAGCAGGAAATGAATCTGAAAGGCAGTCTTGGCATCACAACACGGCCTGATGTGTTCCTGGGCTCAGCACGGCTCAGCTCCAATGGGCTTCAGAAGACAGGGCAGAGTAAAATTAGAATTCAGGTTTGAATCACTCCTGCCATGGCAATTACTTGGTTATCAGCCTGCATCTGGGAAGATTTAAAGCGACACATCCATAGCTTGGTACCTCACCACAAATCTCCTCAAACTTCCGTGCTATAATCACTCACCCAACACATCTATCTTTAGCTCCTAATGCAGCCCCCTTAAGCCATGAGCATCTAGAGCCAGGGTCAGGATTACCTTTAAGTGTAGGAAGGGGGGAAAGTGCTGGGAGATCTTTTAAAAGGAGATAAACCTCAGGGCAACGAGCTCTAAGTGTTCATTAAATACTGCTCAGTATTTAAGGGTAGCTATGAAGAAGATGGAAACTCCCTTTTTACAAGGAGTCCCGTGGAAAAGACAAAGGGTGATGGGCACAAGTTCCTCCTGGGGAGATCCCAACTGGACACAAGAGGAAAATTCTTCCCAGTGAGAACAACCAGCCACTGGAATAATCCCCCCAAGGACGTGGTGACTCTCCAGCACTGGACACTTTTAAGACTGAGCTGAACACGGTGCTGGGGCATCTAGTCTAGGTCATGCTTTGCCTAGAAAGGCTGGCCCAGATGATCCTTGAGGTCCCTTCCAACCCGGGGCCTCACCATGATTCTATGATTTCCCATAAAACATCTATGGGAAATAAATCGTCCTTATACCATTTAACAATTTCTGTTTCTCCTTCCAATCACAGACACCTGGTGCAAAACAGAGACCCTCACCCCTTACCAAAGGAGACAGATTAACCAATTTCTGGACAAGAAAATGCTCCAAGTAACTCGGGAGCAGTTTGCAGCGTGACAGCACTAGCAGTAATTTAATGACAGGACAGCAAACTGTATCTGCTGGAGAAACTGAAAACACTCCCTCTCCTTTAGTCTCAAGAAAGGGCTGATTTCCTCCACAAGAAACCATGACAATTATGCACATGGCAATTCCTGCAATGGGCAGTGTCCCACAGAGCCCTGCTCTGAGATTACCACATTTTCCCAGTGCTCCAGCATTGGATCTAGGGATCAAACCCACCAATGGGGGGGATGCTCACCTCGATCTTCTCTGCTTTTTCTGAAGCAAATAAAGACGTAGTTTACTTTCATTTTTTCTTCAGCAAATTCCAACAGTGCTGATAACCTGCCAAGGATGAGGAAGACAAAAGAACATCAGCCATAGGAAGTCCTGTCCTGAGGAAGCCTCTGAGCATTATCAACTGTTTGGATGTTTTCAGGCAGCCAGATCACTTGTTTACAGCCCCCTTCCAGTGAACAATGGGTGCTGAAACAATGGGCTTCCTGCTTTGCTGTCCACCCCTGCAGAACCCTCAGCTGTCCTCACACCAAGTCACCCAACTTGCTGTCCTTGGCCAGTGCCAGTGGGCACAAATGTAGGTCCCCACCACTCCATGGTTTCATATGGAAGCCTCCATAGGCAGGGAGCTGAACATCACAGCAGATCTGGCAACGTGCACGGGGAGGGGTCTGTGAGGTTTAGGCTTTATGGGAAGGGTCAAACAAAATAACATCAAAAAATGAGCTCCTGCCAGGCAGAAGGGCAAAGAAAACCAGCACTGCAGGAGCTCCCTGAATCCATGCTTCCCTCTTTCCAGCTAAAGTACTCCTGTTGCCTCCTGATGGAAGCGGCACTGCACAAACCCCTCTCCAAGCCCTGGCAATCAGCATGGCAGAGCCATCGCTGTCACTGCTGGCCTTGAACCAGTTAGGATGCAGGCTGCTAGAGCAGTGACAAACAGGGCTTCAGTTGACATCTAGCTGAAGAGCTGTCAGCAAGCCCGGGGTGCAGCGAGGGTGATTCAGTTTGTGTTTGTTCATGTGGTAATGAACTGTTACAGCCCCTGCCAGGCTGTTTTCCCTAGCTGAAAGTGGTCTGGCAAAATGGAGCGGTCATGATGACACAGGTGTCTAAAACCCTCTCAGGAGCCCACGCGCAGAAGAACGGGCGCTTGGACAGCTCAAAGGGTTACAGGGTGAAGAAACCACACTAACATTTATCTAGACTGAGTAAACTGTGACAAGCATGAAACAGCAAAAGCAGTCACCCACTGAAGGTGCCCAATGAGGGGGGGTTCTTGATTACCTTGTGTCATTTATGGCTGAAGCCTATTCGGAGACTTAGGAGGACTTCAAAGAGCTCTGCAGAGGAATCCAGTAAAGCCACATCTACGCTACAGCGCTCCCCGCCAGTGGAGATCTCTGGCAAAGCACTTGGCAGGAAGGAGCTGCTCTGGAAGCTGCGTTTACACAAACTTCCCAGAGCAGAGCTGTCTGGACAAAACACTGCTGTGTTCTGCCAACAGAACAAAATCAGAGGCTCTGGCAGAGCCCAGCGCCTGTGTGGCAGGGCTCCAGGAAAGATCCACCTACGGAAGGAGGGCATCAGTAAAATGGAGTTTGGGGTTTGGTTTTTTTCCCCTGAAACAGAGGGAACAGCTGCCAAAAGAAGCTGGCATCGAGCATTCCAAGTGGCCAGCAGAAAAAAAATAAAGTAATTCCCCAAAACTCAGGAAAAACCTTGCAGATTTTCCATGCCCAAGTATGTGAAGCATCACTCTGTTCGTTTACTATTTCTCATTAGCACAGAGACTCAAACACCAGAAACCCATCTGCAGTATCACTGGAGAGAAAACAAATGTATGGAGGACTAACAGGAGGGCAGCTCTCTGAAGACAAGGGAGTAAGGACATAGATACACAAACCTGAACTGAGCTGCTGTACAGAGTGCCCATTCTCCCTTCATGCACAGCATCGTGCATGTAACGTAAGCACAGTCCTGCTGCCTGGGTGCCTCAGACGCAGCTCTGGGATCCTGAACTTACCCTTCTTTGCTCCCATCAGCTAATAATCCATCAGGGATTTCCACAAAGAGGCTCTGATTAGACAGCACTGCGTCCCAGGAGGAGGTCTTCACCTCTGTGACCTTGTACTGGAAGTGGACAATATGAGGCTTCCCTTCGTGCACTGGGACATCTTGGTTAACAGTGATCTTCTCGTCCTGTGCAGGAGAGGAGGAGAGCTCATGAAACAGGCTTTAGGGGTAAAGAAAACTATCCAGGAGACTGGGGACAAAGAAGTGTAAGTGATCACACTCGAAGAGCAAACAGAGGGACTGTTCTCAATGGGAGCACCCTCCTGACAAGGGACGAGCCCGTACAGACTGCTGTGTGCCCACAGTTTCAGCCTATCACTAAAACCATACCGTGAGATTCACCATAGCTCATGAGGGTATGCACAGTCTGAGGTAAGCTTATGTCCAAGTCTCAGAGCTCTAAACAAGCATTGGAGTGGGTAAGAGGTATTGCTCTGGACTACCTGTAATACTTTGTTTTCATTTTAACCTAATACACAAATAAAGAACAAAAAAAAAAAGTAAAGCCCTACATATTGAACAGCCAGGGGAGTGTAACTGGAGAGAGCAAGTGCAAGATAAATGCTGTTACAGCTTTACTAAGAAGAACACTATACTTTCCCCTTTCCCTTTTGCTGGCTCAGATACACACCACAGTAAGTACTGAGACCTCAGAGTGAGTTTCTAGTCATGCTTTCCTGTTCAAGGGAACGTAACTTTGCATATTCACATTATATTAGATTTCTGGCTAACGACAGGCCATCATCACTGCACATATTTGAAGGGCGGTTCATGAACCCCCCTTCAAAGAACACAACTTGAACCACAAGCTGGAAGAGCATCTGCCACCGCCATCTCACCAGTTTCAGTGTCTCCCCAAGTCCTCAACATGGTCTTTTTGTTTAAGGGATGACCACAAATTGCTTTCCCACATCTTACAACCAACTGGAACGGCAAATGGTTTGTCTTCTGGTGTAAGGGAAGAACATACACAGCACTGAGAGGATCCCAAAAGAGAGAGAAGCTACAGAGCCTTGAAAATTGTAAGGAGGTCTCTTCCAGAGACCACAAATGTACACGGCCCTCTCCAGTACTGCTCTAAGGAGCACACCAAGCATGCAGATCACCTCAGGTTCAGCCCAGCAGCTCCCAGAAAACAATCTTGTGGTTAAAACTCCATTTCTTCTCCTGACAATTTCTGCAGGCAGTTGGCTTACCCAGCAAACAGCTTCCACATTTCCCTGCCAAGGGCCCAAATGAAATGATAAAGGACATTCATTAGGTTCCTGAGTTGGAAGTTGTCGACTGCAGCAGAAGCTGAACCCTTCGCATCTGCTCGGTTACAGGCTCATGCCTCTTGAGTCACCTACACTTACAAAGTCACCTGCACAGCTTTGAAGGGCAGAAGCAAAGCAGGTATCTGTTCCTGAGTCACAGGAGTACCTGGAAAGGCCACGCATCCCTCTGTTCTCAACAGTACCAACAGGTGGGACCGAGATTGTTCAGCCTATCAGGGCATTAGGTCCAGTCTTCAGGCATTTGACTGTAACAGGGTTATTAATTCAGCAGCTCCTTGTGAGCTCTGATCTGCTGGTGACCAGCTAGACTGACAATGACACAGGTGACACTGCTGTAGAGACAGCACCTCACCGGATGAGTTTTAATACACTCCTCTCTGACCAAACCACGCACAGAGTCAGTACAGCAGAGAAACCTCACACCGGTTTGGATCTGCAGTGAAGCAGCATTTAAAAGATGGGCAGTACAAACACATCAGCAGCCAATGGTGCCCATTAAGAGTGTGGAAGGACTTCCCAGTGTTGCCACTTTCCAAGCGGATGCTGTCTCGTGGGTGTTTTAATCTATGACAGTGTGAGTATTGCTGAAAGACCTGCAAGTGGTTCAGCAAAAACACCACCAAGAACCTTTCCAGGCTCCCCCTTTCCATGTCCCAGTGCTTTAATTCCTATTACCACGTGTATTAAAATAGATCCCTCTTAGCCTGACTATTGTGACAAAGAAGCAGCCATCAAGCTGGCATCAAAATAACACCGCATGTAAATGAGGAACTGCCTGGCTTCGGTAACAGGAGCAGAGGAAGCTGCCGTTTGTTTAAAGCCCACAAAGCTTAGCTGAAAAACAAGTTTACACTTCAACAGAATAAATATCCCGTAGGAAATAAGTTTATTCTTCAAGTTTGAAAGAAGTTTTCATGGCTGCATCTACTGCCAGGTTTTACTAGTTCTAAGCCAAGCACACCGAGAAACCTACTGACAGCTCTCAAGTGAAGTCAGACTGCAGCTGACCCAGCAGCACCCGCAGATCTCAGCCCAGAAGGAGCTCTGCATTACAGAGGTGTGTTTAAAACCCAAAACAAGGGGATTACGCACATCCTTCAGCAGTGACTTCATAGAAGCCTTTTACAGTTGTTGTTACCAAGCAGAAAATGTCTCTGTTTCAGAAAAGATCCTTCTCTCCTGAAAAGCTCACAGATGCTTCTTTTCTTACACTTCATGAAAACAAAAACAGGGTGAGGAAGTTGAGAAAAGCAGGCTGGGATTGACACATTGGAGGGGGAGGCACATGCATGCATGTGTGGAAAGACTGGCAGCAGCCTCCGATAGGAGGGGAAAAGCTTACTGAGCCTCCTGGCTCAGCCCTTCTGTCACCAGAAGTTATGCCCTGCACTCCAAACCTAGAGGGGTTTTTCCACTTAAAAGCCTCCTAATGCGACAGCCCACGAAAAGGCAGCGCAACCACAGAGATTAACAGAACCAGTTCCCCTGGTTCAGTGGGAATTTCCTTTACACATCCTGTCTGGGGCAGCTGATATTTTATTTCTAGGCACCGAAATGCCTAGAGATGCTGGGGAGAGAAGCTGTTCCTGTGAAGCAGCAGCCCAGAATTCTTTGGAAGCTGCTCAAAGCAAAATCCTGGTTTACACAACAAATGTTCAGTTTTTAGTTCACCCCTGCAAAATCCTACATTATCACAGGCAAAAAAACCCCCACCAGACTCCGCTTTACACCCAGCCACCTAAACCACCGCCTGGCTGGCCCTCAGCTCCAGCTCAGTGCAGTAAAGCCACAAAGACCAGCTTCCACTTGCTTACAACTCATTGAGCACAAGATTTTCCAACCCAGCTACACTCCTCAAATGCTCCAAGAAGGATGGGGGGGAGGCCCCTACGTGCTGGCAGTGCAAGAAGAAAGGATGTTATTGATCTGCCATAGCCAAGCGACTGGAAGACCCGCGTAAGCAGCCTCCTGCTGGCATGTGCTCCACCTGCAGCCTCCTGCCAAGCCTGCAAGCCTCAGCACGTCCTTTCACACAAGCCCATCCCGGCTGTGCAGCATTCCCAGCTCAGGTAAAGCTTCCCTGACCAAGGGCTGAGTATTAAGTCTCTTACACAAAAATAACAACAACTACAGGGAGCCCTGGCTTGCTGAACTTACAGCACCATTATGCACGAGTGCTGCGCTGTGTGTTCTGAAGGAGGCAGGCTTGTTCAGAAAGGTAATCCCCTGAGCTGCACCAGCTAATACAGCTGGAAAAAGGACTTAAGCTTTTTTGGGTCCAGATAGCTTTCTATGTCATGCTGAAGCTTGCTGGCTGCAGAGCTCAACCTGCTGTAACTACAGCACCACTCAATTGAGCTGGTGGCTGAGGGGAGCAGGGAGAGGCCTGATAACCCCCATCTGAGGTCTGACTTTAAACCATTGGGCAACACAGCCCACTCTGGTCTGGGATGAGCAAAGCTACAGAAGGGGATGATTTTCTGACAGACTCTGCTAGGTTTTGTCAGCAATAAATCCAGAAAGAATGACATCCATATTTCTGGGATGTAGCTACCTCACAGGCAGCAAATCCTGCCCACAGGCCAGCACCAAAAGCAAATTCAAGGCCATGCTAAAATCAAGCACTTCAAAGTTTCCAAACTGTGATTCTTTCCTCCACACTGAGCCTATTTTCTGCCTTTGGACCTTGCCTGCCGTGTGTGCCAGGCTTGGCAAAGCAAGCCTGCAGGAGATGAAGCTGCAGGGTCACCTATTTCTCATCCCCTTCCACCCAGAGGGAATTCATTATTTAGCCTGAGCCCTCTTGAAGCTATTTATGCATCATCTTTATCTGACAGGAAGCCCCTTGTGCTCTGCTGCTTCTTTGGATTTCATATCCTTCTAACACCTGTGACAATTCAACTCAATAGCATTAAGCTGATGTTATTAGGAGACCACAGAGATTGACATTTATTCACAACGTAAATAGGTGAGGCATGTGATAAAAATTCACCAAGGCTGCATGAAATAAAACTCCTCTGAAAGCAGATGTGAGGTCTGTGATTCTCATGAATTTCAAGGGGAGACTTTGGTAGCTCTGACCCAACAGGGCCTTTATCTTTTTATCACATGAAGTCTATGTGCCTCCCACAGCATAATTAAAAATCAAGTCAAACACCTATGATGACACTCCTATCTGAACAGCTAAATTGGCAAGCTGAGCATAAGTTTAGGCTACCTCATCTGACAGCACTTTACTCCCCAGCATGCGGAAAAGCAGCCCCTGGCCAGAAGGGAGACAGATGTGCATCACTGTAACACAAATTTTCACAAGTGCCAATTATTCTCCAGCGAGGAAGAGCCCATTCTCCTTATTCAAAGGGAAAGGTCCTGAGGCATGAAGAGGGCCAAAACCCAAGCTACACAGATCCTAAGGAAGTCTGCACATACAAAACCTTCCCAATCTTCCCTCATCTTACACCTGTGTTCTAGGCACATTCCGACCGTGTCCTGCACCTGTGTTCTAGAAACGTTCCGATCACCTCACCCTTCTGTGGGGTCAGGAGTTCTCTGTGCAGCTTTACCTTCCGGACCAGGACACAGGAAGGAGCTTATCAACCATTCCCTCTCTGCAATTCACCTTTCTGCTTCCCACTTCCTCTTTTTGCAAGACATTCAAGAAGTTGTTTGATGTTTCGATTAACGTGGCTCCACACAGAATAGCTGGAACAAGCCTCTGGGAACAGGACTAGAGAGTTATTTACTGCATGCCGTTGAGAAAAGGTCTCTTGTTTCTTAGTAGGCAGGTGATATTTAAGCAGGAGAGCACTGCATGCAGCTCAGCGATCTGCCAACAGGGCTGCTGAAAAATGAACTGTTCTCCCACTTATCACCTCGGAGTTATTTGCATTTATTCCCATCAGTCTGTAAGAGGAACTGAACACAGTCACCACACAGGTACAGGTCATTATTGGGATGTCAGATCTTTCTCACCTTATATATCAGAGCTGAAAGAGAAGGATCCCTGCTACCCCCTCGCCCACCGGGGATCTTCGACAGTGGGTGAGGGGCATCAGGAGCACCACAGAGGCCCTGGAACAATGTGCCTGCAGCACTGCAGCTGGGGACAGTTACTCAAAGGTAAAATACTACTGCAAAAAAAGAACAGAGAGAGAACACCAGGTTACGTTAGCAGGGACAACCATTCAGGCGCTACAGCTCCTCACTATCCCAACCTACTTGTACCCATGTCCCTCCACAGCACATCAGAGGCAGCTACTGCGGCTCTAGTGCCCGGACACCCATGTTAAAAACATCCCTGCCCCAGTCCTGTCAGAACCAGAGGCCGTTTGTCAGATGTGGAGGGGTTTGCAGCCAAGAACCCGGAGAGTGCTGAGCAACCTCATGCTAATAGGGACCCCTGGAAGACTGCCAGCAGCAGATGGCTGGAAACGCATGACCAGATGAGCACACATTTTCTATAGACAAATATCTACAAATAGATCAACAGGACCCAGAAGGAGGTTTAAGTTTCACATTTTCAAAACCAGGAGGAGTGAAAGGGCTGATTCTTCAGATATTTTCTGAAGGCTCTGCAACATCCGAGTTGACATTTTCACATGCAAATGAAACGTCACACCAGCACCCTTCACTTCAACGCTAAACGTTACAAGCTCACCCCAAAGGTTGACTTTTACAAACAAGAAAACAAGTTTCCCTTGCAGTTTGTAACTTTGTTTGAATGTCCTAAACGTGATCTTTCAGCATCGCTCTGAGCACAGGCTTTAATGGCTGCTCTAGATTTTAGGAAGTTCATGAAAGCAAATTATTTTACTTCTGGAGCATTGCTTCCTTTATCAGTACCACAAAAGCTCTTTGCTGAGCCAAGGCACAGCACTGGTATTGCTCGAACAAAGCCTGCAAAAGCAACCCAGAGAAACCAGTTGTTCCCCAGTGTTCCCATTATGAAATATGTCAGCACAAAGCTATGTAAACACCACCAAAATAAAGGGGAGCGTGAGGGTCTTCAATAAGCACAGGGAGCAAGGAACAAGGCTATGATGGGCAGGCTCCGTAGATGTATTGACAACTTACTGTCTGTCCTAAAACTTCTCACTTGAGCTGTTCCCAAGGCAGTGTTTTTCCACTCCAATTCCTCTCCGCAAGGGAGATGGGCTTAAGTATCCAAAGACAAGCACTGAGCTGCCACTGTTAGAATAACCTGCACTGCCTACACAGCGCTGCTAGAACCCATACCAGACTGCAGACAGACTACTGAAACTTGGCATTTCTGAATGCCAAAAAATAACTCACAAACACAGTTACGACACAGGCAGCATTTGCTAAGATCTTGGCTTGCCACCTCACACCAAAATACTCTTCCTACAGGAAACACAAATATTCTTCCTCCATATATCTCCTCCTCCAGGTTCGCTAGACTGGGCTCCTTAGCAGTGCGCCCATGGACCACAGCAGGCACATGTTGGAGAGAAGGCTGCTTAAAGAAACTAGGAAGAGATACAGAGCAGTTGCAGTGTAAGATGTCTCAGGGCAAACCCCTTCGCACACATGCTCAGTGGCATTTTGTGTTAATACAGTCCCTCCACAGGCATGACCCGGGCTATCAATGGACCAGTGTGTATTCAGTAGTAGTGGATGTTGAGAGGCATGACAAAGCACTTTGCTGTGCCTTTCCCCACCCCCAGAAAGCTGTTGGCAGCTTTGTTATTCCCTTCCCTCCTCCCTCACCCCCCAGTCAACAATGTGCTATTGATAGCTCTCTCCGACTTGCGGCCAAGGCATCAAGAAGCTGGATAATGAAGTGTAGTTGTGGGAAAAAAAACAAAATACAAAAAAAAAATAAAAGAGAGAGGCTGTAGTTTCCATGCAAAGCAGTCCCAGACACTTCCCACTTCTGCTTCCTCTGGCACATGCAGAAGTCAAACACAAGACCCCATCAGCCACAGCGCTCTGCCTGCGGCACTGGGGCTTCACCTCATCACCACTGTCCTGCCCCAAAAGTTGGCTCGGGTAGCCAGGTAGGGTCCCGAGAACAACTCATGCAGGACAGCACCACCAGGCAACAGGAGGGTGAGCGTGTGGCACACATTCAGAGGGGTTTTGCTTCTCCCAGAATCACCCAAGGAAGAAGTTGATGCAAGCATCCAACAAAGTCCAATCCCCTCGTGCATCCATGCGCGCGCAGCCCACTGCTACTCTGCTCCCCAGGGCATGTGACACTTAACAATCGGGACTGTGCTCCCCTGCAGCCCCTCTCCTGAGAGGCTGCTTTCCAGTGGCTTGGTTTAGATCAGAATTACCTTTTGGGGTGACATGGTTTAGTGTGGGGTGTCCCTGCCCATGGCAGGGGGCTGGAACTGGATGATCTTAAGGTCCTTACCAACCCAAACCATTCTATGAGTCTATGAAAATGCATTTGGATCCCCAAGGGCCTTTCCCCAAAGGAACTCCCAAGCAAAAGCTTCTCAGTGACTGAATCCAGCCTGAAACAGGAGCTGGAAGCAAGCGCAGGTTTCCAGCCAGTGTGTATAATTTTAACTCGCTAAGCTTCCAGCAATCCCAACCCCGTGCCCTGTCCCTGGGAAGCACAAAGGACAACTCGTCAACTTTTGAACCCCATCACAGCTCCTCCTCAGCAATCCTAGACCCAGGCCAGCACTGCTGTCAGTCCGCAACAGCCCACAGCTTGGGGCCCAAAACCTCAACATTTTCCTGGGTTTTGGGGGTTTTCTTTGCAGCAAACACTTGGATCAGACAGGAGGATCACCTGACATTACAGAAACAAAACTGGTTTTGCTTGGGTTTTTTACCCCTGCTGCTGCACTTTGTCCATAAGATCTTATGCTGCGAGCCATGGCAAATCATATATTAAGAACTGGATTTGAGGAGCAACTTGCAAATAACTGCCTGATGAACACAGCACAGCCCAGGTACCTACCCTACATGCAGCAGCGAGGAAACAAGGCTGTTTATACATATCCTCCAAGTGCTTATCTACACACTATACCAGAGGGTCAGGAAATTACTTTTGGGGCTTTAAACAAGGAGCAGACACACAAGATTATTTGGTCAGCTGAGAAAAGAAATACCCAGAAATGGAGCGAGTTCATGGCCGGTGATAATCAATGTGCCAGGAAGAAGCACCTTTCCCTGGAGATGCCCCATCCCTGGCAGTGCTCAAGGCCAGGTTGGACACAAGGGCTTGGAGCAAGCTGCTCCAGTGGAAGGGGTCCCTGCCCGTGGCAGGGGTTGGAACTGGGTGAGCTTTAAGGTCCCTTCAACCCGGACCATCCTGTGATGCTGTGACTGCGGGAGGGAGGGTACAAGCCCTGCCCGGCGTTAAAAGGCTCATTAGCAGAAGGGAGCTCAGCGACTCGCTGCTGGGGTGGCCCCCCAAGCAACACCCAGCCCCGAGAAGCCCAAACACCGCGCGGGGCTCTGCCCTCCCGGAGCAGCAAGGGGCTCCCAACGGAGCAGCGGGCAGCCCGCTGCCCTCCCGCCGCCTCAGCGCCCGCCCGCCCCGGGCCCGCCCGCTCCGAGGGGCGCGGAGGCCGCGGCAGGGAGGGGGCCGCCCCGCACCTGTCCTGGGTGTTTATCATCCTGGGCTGCGCTGGGCTCCGTGGGGCGCTGGGTTCCTGTCGGTGCGTGTCGGTTCGGGTGGACCCGCTCGGCTCCGCTCGGCTCTCCCCGGCACCGCCGCCTCCCTCCCTCGCCGCCGCGTTCCGACTGACCCCGCGGGCCCGCGCTCAGCCCCGCCCCCCTCGCGCACCGCCCGGGCACGCCCCCCTTTGCCCCCCTACCCCCTCCCTCCCCGCGCCGCGCAGGCCGGGAAAAGACCGCCCAAACAAAGGCGCGCGCGACGCCACGCCCACCCCCCGCGCAGGCGCACTGCGCTCCGAACCTCCTCCGCGTTGTGACGACACCTCCCCGTGCGGGCGCAGGGACAGGCCAAGGGGAATGGCTTGAACCTGACAGAACAGGGGGACTGAGCTGAGCTCCTGGGCAGAAGCTCTTCCCTGTGAGGGTGCTGAGGCGCTGGCACAGGGTGCCGAGGGAGGCTGTGGCTGCCCCATCCCTGGCAGTGCTCAAGGCCAGGTTGGATACAGGGGCTTGGAGCAAGCTGCTCCAGTGGAAGGGGTCCCTGCCTGTGAGAGCAGGGGTTGGAGCTGGAGGAGCTTTAAGGTCCCTTCAACCCAAACTGTTCTATGATTACACTGGCTTAAAAATCTCCCTTTCCTGATCTGTGGGCATCAAATGAATGCGTCAGAGCGGATCAATGTGGCAGCCAGAGCTTATGTGCCAGGGTCATGCTGCAGAACTAAAGCTGAGCCTGTTCTGTGAGGGTGATGCTGTCAGTATGGCTTGGTTGTGTGTGTGCAAGTCCCTGACTGACTTTTCTACTCTCTCTGTCACCGTTCTGTGATTGCACACACGGATAGGAGCAGACAGCCTGCAGCCCGGGGTGCAGGGAGGTATGGGAGGTGACAGCACTGTGATGGGAAGCTGAAGCATGTCTGCAGTGCTTGTCACGGTGGAAGAGGCCAGGGCCTCTGACTGGAGGCTTCCTGGAAGTGTTTTGGCTCTTGCAGAACTGGTGGGGGAACAGGTCAGGGAGTAGTGGTAAGGAATGGATGCTGGGCCCTGGTGGTGCCGCTGCACAACAAGCTTCTGGCTGTGATCATAGAACCACAGAATGGTTTGGATTGGAAAAGACCTTAAGATCATCCAGTTCGACCCCTGCCATGGGCAGGCATGCCTCACCCTAGACCATGTCACCCAAGGGTATGTCCAACCTGGCCTTGAACCCTGCCAGGGATGGGGCATTCACGACTTCTTTGATTAGCCTGTACCATATCCTGCTTAAAGTATGATGCTAGTGCTTAAAAGGTGGCCTGGGGAGCTGCAGGCTCCTCATCTGGGTGAACAGGACCTAGAGTATGGAAGAGAGGAATGAATACATGGATAACAGGGTGTTGACCTGCCCATGGCAGAGCTCTGCAGGGCTTGTGATAAGCAATGTACCTCAAAAGAAAAGGTGGCAGCAGCCCCCCAAGTGAGTAACCTGTGGGGCTCGGTCCCACAGAGCTCGGTGGGTGCTGAGCTTCACATGGGATCAGATGCCTGCGATGCCCCACAGGCTCTGGGATCTGACATGCTGCCCTTGGCCTGAGCTTCCTGGTTCCCAGCGCTGCAGCACCGGCCCTTGCTCGGCAGGAAGCAACCAGCTGTTTGCAGAAAGCTGGATGCTGGCCAGAGCCTGAGTTCAAACACAGCCTCTGAAATGGCCTTTTCCCCCTTCCTCTGCGTTTCAAGCCCTGTTTGCAGCCATAATTCTATTTATAATACCCAGGAAAAGCGAGCTGAGACTTTCCCACAGTGCTGGCTTCGCAGACGATTGTTGTTCAGGAAGCTGGAACGTTCATGGTATTATTTTTGTATACCCACGGGAAGGCTTTATTTCTTTTTTTATTGCATGTCACTCTGTGTCCCCATCTGTGCCCAGGACAGTTTGCGAAGCGCAAAAGGGCTGCTGCTCGTGGCTCTTGAAGGCTTTGCTGCTTGTTTGAGTGTCCTCTGCCTGCGTGCCCCTGCTGGGAAGGGCGGTGGGTGCTCTGGGACACGTCCTGATGGCCAAGGGCCTCGAAGGCAAGAGGCTGTCGCTGACACCCCCTGTCTCATTGCTGAACCCACGGAGCACCCATCATGTCGCTTGCTTGCTCTGTGCCTTGGTGTCTCCTGTGTGGAGGAGCAAAGACCAGTACCCCTGCTGAGGAAATGGGATCACCATTATTGCCATGGTTTTGGCAATGACGAGTGCAGCTGTGCCTTCATTTCTGGGGCTGGGCATGACAACCGGGTCACAGTGTCACCAGCTGTTGGGCTGCTGCTGCCAGCCGAATCCAGCGGGTGCTTTTTTTGCCTTTCTTGGCCATGTGAGGCTGTTCCTGCACAAGGAGCTGCATTGGGATATTGTGGGCTGGCTGTGGGCTCTGCGCTGCCCCTGCCCTCCCTCAGCTACTGCCTGGCAAGGGAACACCAGAGGCAGTGCCCTGCCTGTCCTCTCCTCAGGCTGCCCACAGCACCTCTGGCCTTTCCCTTCCCCTCTTTGGCAAGGCCCTGCACCATGTCCTGCTCTGCTGCAGGGCCAGGGCAGTGATCGTTCCTGTGCTGGGCACTGCTGAGGCTGCACCTCGAATCCTGTGTTCAGCTCTGGGCCCCTCACTACAACAGAGACACTGAGGGACTCGAGTGGGGCCAGAGAAGGGCAATGGAGCTGGTGCAGGGCCTGGAGCCCAAGAGTGATGGGGAAGGGCTGAGGGACCTGCGGGGTTCAGTCTGGAGAAGGCTCAGGGGGGACCTGATGGCTCCCTACAAGTGCCTGACAGGAGGATGGAGTGAGGTTGGAGTCAGTCTCTTCTCCCAGTTAACAAGTGACAGGGCAAGAGGAAACGGCATCAAGCTGCACCAGCTTAAGGCCTTGGCAGTGCTGGGGAGCTCCAGGCCCTTCACCCACTCCATTGCCCTCCTCTGGACCCACTCCAGCACCTCAGTGTCTCTCTTGTAGTGAGTTCTTGCTGTTTGTCAGGGTGGGTTTGGGGATTGATTATCCCACATTCTAGACACAGAATAGATGACATCTGCAACTAGATAGATCTGCAATAGATGACATCTGTTTTAGAGGCTTGCAAACATTCATTGGATACCTCCTTAATTATTCTCATTGATTATTGTGATTAACTGTGGATTACATAGCTCGTGAACAATACTTTCCATCAGGACAGATACTGAGAGAAGTAATTTTCCACAGCTGGGGAATCAAGAACTGGAGTACATCTGCTCCTGGAGCGGGTGAGCACTGGTGGGCTGGGGCTGAGCAGCGATAGCCACAGCTTCTTGGAACTGCCTGATACGGAATGAAAGACACTAGATGGAGACAGGCAAGGGCAAAACAACAGGAGAACAACCGCTCGGTCACAGCCTTCTTGCTCACAGGGTTGACAGCAGAGACACTGCCCAGATGCTCGGGGCCGTTGGGGCAAGTGGGGTCCCTGCGGGATGGGCTGTCTCTCGAACATTTGCTCCATGCTCTTCCTTGGCTGCAGTCCTGGCTGCGCTGTCTTTGCCTTTGTGTGAGAAAGGGGCAGAAGCAAGTTCACCCGCTCGGCCGGCCCCATGGCGGTGCAGTCACAGGCTGTCCCACTGACCTTGTGGGGATGCAGGCACTCAGATACGGAAACCGGCGCTGTTGCAGAGGAGGCTGTACCAGGGAAGTGGCAGCTGTAGCCCTTCCCTTGTGCCTGTTCCCCCAGCCAGTACCACCATGTCGGTCCATTGGCTGTGCCCTCCCCGTCGGGGTGAAGCGCGGCCAGCGCTGGGGTGTGTGGTGGATGCCACGTCCAGCCAGAGCCTCAGCCGCAGTTCCTCAGTTCCTCCAGCAGCGCTGCCTAGCTGCTGCCTTGGAAGAGGGCTGCCTAAGGGAAAACTCTTCCAAGCAGAGGTTTCAGAATAAAGAGAGAAAAGGCTTGGGAGCTGCAGATGTGATTGATACCCAGTGGTTAGTTAAAAACAGTCCTTCAGAACTTTCCAGGGCATATCTGGGAATGGAATGGTGTTTTCATCAGCGGCCTTTTCATCCCCTGTTCTGTGACTGCTCTTTTTCCTTTTTTTAAACAAGAGGATCTTGTTTTGCTAGGGGAAAAATTAAAATGAACACTGCCAGGGAATTTTGTTTTCATATCTTGATCCTCCTGTGCTGACATGCCTATATTGTGTTACAGCCACAGCAGTACCAGGAGCATTCCTGGGATTTTGGCACCCTGTGTTTCTAGGTGAACTGTGGATAAATTCCCTAAAGCCAGCCCATCTGTGCAGCCATGAGGCTGGAATCATGTCTTTAGGGTTTCATGCAAGTGTCCATCCCACAGGTGGATTTTAGTTGTTTAAACTGTCACATTGGTTAGTGTCATTAACCCGAGTCTTCTGTTCACTTCACATCTGTAACAGAAGCATTTCCTTCCAAGCTGTGCTGATACAGTTTTCTGCTGCTCCTCTGTATTTCCAATGGGATGAGATGATTCCATGCAGAGCCAGGGGTCAAGTTTAAGGCACATTGCTGACATCAACTGCTTTCTTTTTTAATGAGCGTTGTCAGAATTTGTTATTTAGCCATTAAGTGGTGCCAGCGCAGAGTTCATGCGTGAGCTGAGTCGGAAATCTGCTAGGTGTGAATTAGTGATGAGAGAAAAGCAGGTCAAAGAACAGCTTGTTTCAGAGCATGTTGAGCATCAAGCTGGGGCCATAACTGGCATGTCCAAGGCCTTGGGCCAGAGTGTGTTCAGAACAAAGAATGTAGAAATTGTGGCAAGGAATGACTTCCCTCTGCTGTGACCTGAAGATGCGTTGTCCTTCTTCGTACCAGTGGGATGTGCATTGGCACCAAGTGAAGGTGTTCATGTGCAGCACAGATTTGGGTGGATGAGGAGCTGGATGGTGTCATGGGGTGAGAGCTGGTGATGGGACATGGTGACGCACCATGAGATGGGTCTGTTGTGGGCTTGTGTGTCATTGCTGAGGCCTGTCCTGTGACAGGATGCTGCGGGCTAGAGCCAACACCTTTGCAGACGCTCTGATGTGATGATGGGATGGTCACGGGCTGAGATACTACTGCAGAGTGAGTCCCTGTCAAAGCTGCTTTCCCTCCAAGCACAGAGTGTCAGGACGGACTGCCCTGAAGAGGCAGCCAGGTGTTTTGCCAGCAAACACTGGAAAAGAGGCAGTTGGTTCCCTCTCATATGATCTCCTGGCATAACAGAAACTGGGAATGGGGTATGATGGAAAAAGCATGTCAGGAAGTACAAAGCCTACAGCAAGGATGGGAACATGTAGGTGCGAGGTCCAGGCATGCAGCTCCTGGCCCAAGCTCCTGTCAGGCAGGAGCTGGCAGCAGAGCAGAGCTGTGGGAGCAGAGGTTAGCTTGGAAGGTCACCTTTATCTGGCCCAAAGAAATATGTCTGTGCTTCCCTGCCTCTGTTTCCTCTGAAGAAATCCAGCCTTTAGCTTCTTCTCTGCACCATTTCTATGTCCAAAGCTCTTTTCCTTAGCTGTAGGAGTAGGTCATGCTTCAGGATATGGCCAAAACCTCTCAGTGCAGGTTCTGGTGGGTGGCAGAAGGAGACAAAAAGGGGAAAAAATCAAGGACAAATCAGTAAAAAGGAGTATGCAGGGAAGCACACAGGCAGTAAGAAGGTATCTTGCTGCTGGCAGCTTGCATGTCTGAATCCAGCTAGATCTTTGCATTGATTTTTGTAGAAGCTCTTTCAATTAATTTTGCTATGAGCTCATCCTTTCTGGCACATCTCTGCTCCCTTGTTCATTTACTACAGGCATGGCTTCGTTTCACCTCTCTGGAGTCATCTGCATGTGAGCCTCTTGCCCCTGGAGAAAGACAGGTACTTTAAAAGTGTCTTGTCTTGGCTCCTTGTAGATGCTGTGAGCAGATGGGATGAATGGAGCTGGAGGTGTTTCTAATGGAGCTGCCTGAATTTAGCCAAAATTGGGCCTGTATCCTGCCTCTGTGCAGCAGGACTTCCTTGGAAGCTATTCTTGCTGTGTGGTTTTGGTGGTTCAGGATAGGTTCTCATGACTGGGAATGAGGTTGTGGAAAAGGATTCATGGGGGTGTTGGCATGAACAGGCTCGATGATGGTGGGAGCCAAAAGTCCTAAGGGAAACTCTAAGCATCTTGGAGTTTCATTTGTAAGACCACAAGCTGACTGCGCATTGCAAGGACAACCTAAAAGTTAAAGTTTTGCTTCTTCTCATGGCATTTCTCAGTATCTGAGCGAGGCTTCTTAGAAACCTCACATGACAAGAATTTAGAACTGTGTCTTGGGGAGCCTGTTTTGTATCAGTTTTTCTACCCTATGGATGCACTGCAAACTAAGAGATCTCAGAAGGGACATCTGGAGTCCCTGCAGGCCTGAAATCCTTAAAGCACTGTCTCCAAATTCCCTAAGCAGAGGCTGTGTGATGGTGAGGTGGCATAGGTAGCACATAACCAGCACTCTCCCATCACATTAGCAGCACAGGTTTAAGCAAACTGTGCTTAGGAGTGGGTCCCATGGGTCTGATACGTGGGTTTTGGTCCCATCCTTCCATGGGGCCCATGTGCTGGTGTTTGGGGACAGGTCTTGGGAATGCTGTGCTGAGTGCCTTGTCATGCCCATTCCCACAGGGAAGCACAGGATTCTGTCACAGCCGTGGAACGCCTGTTTGCTGATACCTCGAGCTGGCAGTGAAGCTGCTGCAAACAGAGCTGAGAATCTTGAGGACCTGTCCAGGCAAAACACCTCCTCCATTTGCTTTAATAATTTTGTTTCTCTCAGTTCTACACCCCCATAATAATGTGTCCAGGCCTGTTTTAAAGTACTGGATCACTCAGAGGCTTCAGCTGAGGTCTGGTATCCATATTTCTCGAACCTGATCCCACCTCTGTCCCATTCTCTGAAGAAAAGTAGTATTCCTTTCTTTCTGTGTCATGTATGCAAACATGCACTTGGCTGCTTGGCTTGGGGATGCACTCTGTGCAAAACCCCAAACCAAAGCTTTTAAATGTCATAGCTGTTTAGGATCCTTCAGCATGCAAGCCCTGGAGAGGAAGGCCTGACAAGGGCAGGGGTAGTATATGACATCCAGTTTAGGACAGAGCTGGGAAAGCCTCTGGGTCATCTACACCAGGAGCAGAAGCACTTGACCGGTTGCGTGTGTGGATCATGTCAAGCTCCTTAACCAGCTTCTCAGTTCTGCCTCCATGGCTGGCCCTGCCACCACAATTCTCATTGTGGCTCCCTGCGTGTGAGGCTTCTGCTCGGTGCAGTTCTGTTCCTGTGCTGTTGGATTCATAACTCCCATGTTTTCATGGCCCCTCAGGAATGTGCAGGCTCAGTGGAATTGCTGGGGGCTCCCGCTGAGGCTCGCTGGGTGTTTGCCCTCCAGATGGTTTGTGAATGGAGGTGAAGAGCTGGTGGAAGGAATGTTTTCCACAGCAAAGCTGCCTGCCCTCTCACTGCCTGGGAGCTGAAGCACAGCTTCTGGCTGCTCTCCGCAGCTGCAGCGTGGTAACCGCAGACCAGGGTGCTGCTAATCCTCAAGGTGCTGATTTTCGGGAGATGAGCTCCTTTCTATTTTCCAAATACTGTTGAAACTGTTCTCTGGATAGTTTTGTTATGAATGTGTGTATACGTAGGTGCTTGCCTCCTGGAAGTTCGTGCTCCATGGTCCAATGGGTGTTTTCCCAAATGATGCAGGCCAGTTATTTATTCACAACATGGATAAGTTGATTCATACGATAAAAACTTGCAATCCTTTCCTTTCTATTGGCTGTTTCAAACCCACCAAATACGCCTTTCCCTAGTGTATTCTGGGGTTTTTAGGTGTGATTTAATTTACTCTCATAAAATCACATTCTTTATTTGAATCAATCCCAGAAGCCACAGTTTGGGCACACAGAGAGGCATAAACATCTTGGATTCTGGAGGAGTTGAAAGTTTAACTTAGTGGATGGACGGCAGTTTGTGATAAGGATGGGAAAAATGCTATGAGCTCCTTTACAACCAAGACTTGCACTATTTTCATGAAAGACTCCAAAGCTTAAAACATAGATCACCTGTAACTCTGGCAGCAAACTGGTAGAAAGGAAGTAAAACCTGAGTTTTTCATACAAAATCTCCCTGTAAGATAGATGATGAATGGCTCAGGTTTTATAGAGTCATAGAATCATAGGGTAGGATTGGAAAGGACCTGAAGGTCACCCAGCTCCAACTCCCTGGGCATGGGCAGGGACACCTTCCACTGGAGCAGCTTGCTCCAAGCCCCTGTGTCCGACCTGGCCTTGAGCACTGCCAGGGATGGGGCAGCCACAGCTTCTCTGGGCACCCTGTGCCAGCGCCTCAGCACCCTCACAGGGAAGAGCTTCTGCCTTAGATCTAACCTGAATCTCCTGTTTCATTTTGAACCCATCACCCCTTGTTCTATCGCTACAGTCCCTGAGGAAGAGATCTTATCTTGCAAAGAAGCCTGCAAACCTTCCTGGGGGTCATTACTACCCATCCGTAGCAATCCATGTGGGGTGTGCACCCGCAGGGGAGCAGGGAACACAGCTTGGGAAGGTTCTGTGCACCCACAGGGTGGGAGAGAAGGATCTCCAGAGCACTTCCTTTGTTCACAGAGCACCCGCAAGCATTCTGGGGTGCCTGAAGTGATGTTCCCTGCTCCCTGGCTGTGTCTGCCTGCTGGGCAGTGCGTGCCCTGTCTCTGTGAGTGCTGTCGCTGACAGGTTCACTGCAGTGAACCCCTGTGCTGTGCGTTGTTTCCCAGCTTTGTTTGTCAGCTCAGAACACGTCCAGATGGCAAACCTTTTCATTCCTTTGCAGTTCTCCTTGTTCCAGGGAAGTGTTATTTGAACACAGCTTTGCACAAAGAATGGAAAGAGGAAAGAAACAAGGGGGAGACAGGAAAAGGGCTTCTCTGGGATCTGCACAGCCCTGGGACAGAAACACCTTTGTGTTGCAGGTAACTCCAGCTGGATTCATCCTGCTGCGTTGGCCACCAAGAGGAGAAACAAATGCTGTTTTCACCAAGAACACACACAAAGCTAGAAATATTTAGAGAGACCTCTTTTTTCCAGGAGACCCAAACCAAGAGCTCAGCTGGTCTGTCATGCTGGTGTCCTTGTGTACAGGGGCAGTCTGTACACCCTGGGGCTCCATTTCCAGCCACCAAGTGAGCCCAAGCTCAGGAAAGGTCCCAGTGTTTTGCAAGAAACTTGGGAAAATGCCCATCAAATAGCTGAGTAAGGGGTTCATGGGCAGGCCTTTGAAACACTGACCTAACACTTCATGAGCTACCTGCATGGAGGACATTCCCAAAGCCAGTACCAAAAGCTGAGTGTGCACATGATGCTGGAGCTCACCTGTAGCTTTAGGGTATGGGTAAAGGTACTACACCCTTTAGAAGCCTTACAGCAGAGTACATTAGCTGGTAGGAGAGCATGCTGTCCTGTGGAGGGGACTCATGAAGACTCTCAAAGGGAAACTGGTGCTTGGATCATTTGGATTTGAGGTGTTTGATAGCTCTGCCTTGCCTTGTGTGTGATGGGTAGTATTCACCATACCTAGGACAGATGCCACCAGCAGGTCTGGTGCTCAGCATGCAGAGGCTGAGCCTAGCCTGGGAAGCATCCTTGCTCCCAGTCTCCTCCAGCACATCTCTGGAAAAAAGGCTGGGAAACACTGCAGGACCAGCAGCACTGACATCCGCCTCCCGCAGTGCCCCCTTCAGCCGGCCCTTCTGGAGACAGAGGAAGTGGGTTTGGTCTGGAGCCAGCCCTGGGCAATGTGCAAACCATCTTCCAAGGGCCCTGCTTAGGCTCAGCCCTGCTGTAGACACCCACGAGGAGGTGCCCAAGGACTGATTTCCTGAGACCTGCTCATCCACAGGCCAGGTGTGACCAGTTCCTGGCTGTGGGTGCATCCCACCCTGGGGGAATGCTGCATGGAGGCTGTTCCCAGGCTGGGGCTGGGTCTCGGCCTCTCCTTCCAGCCAGATTGCAGTGCTTCCGCCACCGTGTCCCGCAGCCGTGCAGCAGGTCGTGGGAACCGGCCTAAGGCTGGGAGCAGCACCCCAGCATGCTGCATCCACTGCAATGGCCGAGGGACCATGGAATGGCATGGGATGCATGGGGCTGGCATTGTGCAAGGATGCATCCTGTGCACGAGTTCCCATGGTCGCACCCTGTGTGTCCCTCTCTAAAGCGAGGTCCCCAGCACTCCTCTTCACCTTGTTTCCTTCTCAGTGTCACTCCCACTAGCCATACCCCTGTCTGGCTGCTGCATGAAGCACAGGGACAGGTTATGGACCAGCTGAAATGTCTTGTGTGCCTTTTAATATTTTCCTCCTTTTTATTAAGTGAGGAGCCTCTTCTGAACATTAAAACCTCTGAGTACTTGGCAAATATCAAAGTGCCACTTTTGGCTCTGCCAGCATTTGTTTTTTTTCCTTTCATTTTAAAAACTATTTGCAAAGTTCTGCTTTCAGTTCATTGAAAAATGATGTGTTCTGGAGTTCCTTATACCCCAAATCTCTTCCAGGACTTGCTGGGACCATATCCTGCTGAAAGAGCCCTGGGAACATGGGCACAGAAGAGCCCCATCCTTATCCCCAGGCATAGCCTTGTTGGCCCCACTTCACCCCATGGCCCTGTGGGAGTGTTTTTAGCAGATATTCAGCTCAGTCAACATTTCCTGGCTGTTTTCTCAGTGCTTTTCCAGCTCACACTTCTCCTGCAGTGGAGCTGGATGCATGCAGGGAAGGCGGTTCATTCAGGACTGGAGTGTGGGATTGCTTAGAAGCCAAAGGGAACAGCAGCAGGTGGGTTCAGCAAAGGCAAAATAAAGACCAGGAGTTTTTCTGCACGAGTTTCCACTGGTGTCAGTGAAAAACCAGTGACTGTGGCCAGAAGCCACGGGACAGCGGTGTGCTCCTGCACCATCCAGCTCCATCACGCCTGGGCCCTGGCCAGCTTCAGTCCGAGCTGGGTGTCCTGCGTGTGGGATTGTGCCCTGCAGGCGCGGGGTGGATTCCCAGGTTTGTTGCCCTGCAGCTCTCCCAGTCTGCTCGGTATTGCCCTAGCTCGTGTTGGTCACTGAGGATGCCCGAATCGGGCTGTGCTGGAGTGAGAGTGACGCTGAGGGGGCTGACCCACTGCTGGAGGGGAATGGTGCTGGGGGGTGTCCCCGGGATCAAACCCTCCTCATCACCCTGCTCCCTTTGTGCTCCAGCTTCAGGCAGCTCCCATCACTGTCGCGTGTCACCCCATCCATTACCTGGTCTTTTGTGCCTCCCTTGGTCCTCTGTCCCTTCCATTTCCACCAGCATTTTCCTCCATTTTTATGGGCTTCACACCATACAGCATGATCTTCCCATGGTCTCGTAGGTGGGGACCAGGAGGGCTCCTGCTCCTGCGAAAGCGATGCCAGGAGCAGTGGTGTGTCTCAGTGCTGCTGGCAGTGGAGAGATTGATGCATTTAAATCCCATCTGCTAACACCTGACATTTTGGGTCTTGAATATACCGTTAAATGTTTTAACAGCCAGCTTTTGCTGGAGAGGAACATGGAGCCCTGTCACCTGCAGCACCCCCTAACTTCTGTTCCTCTCCCGTGCCTTCCCACACTGGTTTTACACTGGCTGAGCTGCTGCAGAGGTTTCCTTCCAGCGCGACGGTTGGGGTCACTCTTTCACAACGAGCGTTTTCCTCCTGAGCACGAGTTGTGCTTTCCAAGATGAGGAACTCCGAGCATGGCATCCTGTTAATGCTGTGCTGGTTGGGATTTCACACTCGGGACTATGTCCTCTGGATGAGCACAGGGTCAGCAGGATCTTGGTTTTAAATAGCACAGCCACACAGAAATAAGCTTTTTATGTGGCCTCAGAATCACAATAAATTAAGTGTTCAAGCTCCCTGGGCATTTGTGGGTCTGGATCCAACAATGGAGCTGGGATCTGTTCATCATCTGGCTGCTCCCATCTGTCATTGGTGGGGAGGGAGTGATGTGGATTAAGCCCACAGCATCACACCTGGGTCTGGCACATAGACTCATGCAGTGGGGTTTGTCATGGTCACTGCAGCCTCCTCCTTGGCACCCCAAAACTGCTGCAGTCCCAAGACAAGGGGAGTGTGGGGTGATGCCAGGACCCTGCAGGGCAAACTGTGGGGAGGGCTTATCCCATGTTTGGTTCCCCCTCCTGCCAAACTTACAATCTCTCTGTGGAAAACAGGATTGGAAAGCAGAAAACCTCAAGGTCATGGGTCTGCCCTGGCTGGTGTTCACTGGCTGCAGAGATGGGGGTCTCCCCCCAGCTTGCCCTCCATCCCTTCCCTCATCTCTGCCCATCTCAGCTGCTTCTCCCACCCAAGCAGTCCCCAGATCACCTTCTTGGAGTGAGTTGGGTGCAGCCCCCCAAACCCATTGTCAGCCTCTTGTCATCTGCTCTGCAGCATCCAGCCCAGCTGGGCAGAGGAGCTGCTGCTGCTGTGATGCATGGCTTTGGCTCATGGTGGGCACAGCAAGGTAGGTCCTCGTTGGGGCCAGGCTGAAGCCTGCAGGCTCTTCCCCAGTGCTGAGAGGCTGGGGGTGACCAGGTTGGAGCATCCTCGAGGTCTGGCCATGCTGTGAATGTGTGAGTGTGAATGTGGCCTCTCCTGGAATGTGCAACCATGTGGGAGCAACCTGTCCTGGCAGAGGACATGGGGGGACATGGCAGGGGTAGGAGTGGAGCATCCCTAGTGATGGGAATGGGCCACACTGAAGAATATGGCTTCAGGGGTGAATATAGTGGCAGCGGAAGAGCGTGGCTGGCTATGGCTGTGTGTGATGAGCCAGGCATGCCAGGAGCATGGGTGGCTCCAGTTGTTCAGTGGCAAAGCCCTGAACAGGGGCAAGAAGAGAGCATGGGAAGGGGCAGCACTGACTCATGCAGCCCCAGCCAGCCAGACCCCATCAGTGGTGCTCTTTGATGGCTCAGTTATCACTCGAGGAAAAGGAGCTCAGAGCAGACGTGTTGAGGCTGATTTGGGAAGCAGATCACGCAAACACAGGATGCTTTGCAATTTAGGTGTTGGGCCAGGGCCTTGCAGTGCTGCTCCTCGGAGGTGTCCCAGCCATGAGGAGAAAATGTGCTGCATTAATGGCGGGGTGGAGGTCCCATCTGCTGAGCAGGTTTCCCCCTCTTGATTGGATCCTTACACAGGAGCAGCCTTGAATGAGGCTCCCTTGATCCCTTGGGAGATAGTGCTGTTAGGGAGCCTTTCAGGCTGGTCTTTATATGTTCCCCTGCACTCCCTGTTGTGACAATCCTGGAAATTCCATCTGCCAGCTTTTCTTTCGGCGTTTACACTGCTGGCCCAGGTCAGATGATGGCTCACCTGCTGCTGCAGTGCTTATCCCATCTCTTTTCTTCACCATCCCAACCCTACATCTCCCTTCTTGCAAAGATGTTCACCAGGACACCTGGACATCTCCTCAAGAGGAGGCTGGGTTTGGATGTCAAGCCATGCTGCCCTGTGCTTGCACCCAGCATGTTGGATTGGCTATGGAAAACCAGTCTCTTCCAACAGAGCTGGGCATTGCTTGTTCCATACATCCTTCTGTGTTGCTGCCCAGGGCTTTGACAGGTGACTTTCTGATGGCCTCTCTGTGCCAAGCAGCAGGATCATTTTGTGCCTCTTTCCTGTGCAGGCAAACACTCTGTGTTGTTCATTAACCCAGTCACTCACAGAGGTGCAGCGCTGGACTAAAGATTGCTCAAAGCAGTGAACCCAAGCCTGAATTCACTCCCTCCTTTCTGCTCCAAGGTATTGCAGCTCCACAGAGGGGGAAGTTTGCACTGTCAGCTGCCCTGGGAAGAGCTGGAATGAAGAGGGCAGTGAAGGATCTGCAAGAGGTGAAGGAGCCCTGAGGCAAGCTCCTCTGTGCTCAGGGTTTTCCCAAAGCCTGGCCTTGGTTTGGGTTTGAATGTGGTTGGCCTCTGGGGCAATGCCGGCACTTTTGCTGCTGCATGTGCCAGCAACGCCGTGTTCCTTCCACCTCGCTGAACGGCTGCGGCCTGAGATGGAGCCTGTTTAATTCAGCAAGTCATAAATTCATAATGCTTATTTACCCAGCAGCACCATGAATATTTGATAGCGGTCACTGGCCCGTTGCAGCGCGGCTTACAGGGAAGAGGTGGCTGGTGTGGGGCTGGCACCGAGTGGGGATGCCCCAGCTGGTGTGGCTGTGGGCAGCTGCGTGCTCCTCCTCCAGCCCTGCAAACCTGCCCGTGGCGGCGTGAAGTGGGGCCCGGTGGCAGCTGGAGGCTGTCAGGGTGAGGGAGGGATGAAGGAGGGAGCCAGGCAGCGAGGGGGGAATGTGGCGATTGGTGATGGAGGGGAAAGCCAGAGACCTTGGCACGGGACACGGCTCTGTTGTCCCCAGGATGACCATGGGGGGCTGACCCGTGTGTGCTGCTCGATGCCGGCTCTGCTTGGCAGTGGTTCCATGATAAGTGCCGTGAACTCAGGAAGCCCCTTGGCCCCCGACCCTGGCTCACTAATTGGCTGCGGGAGGAGCGTTGCTGCTTGTGGAGGGGTGAGGAGGAAGGAAACCTTCCCCCTGAAAGCTGTGAGACCGCCAGAAGAAGGCATGGTGGGGGAGTCGAGCTGTGCAAAGACAGTATTTTGCTGTTCCCTCCAAAAGAGCCTCTTCCTGCTTGTGGATCTCGAGTGTTTTGCCCATCATAAGCAAAAGCTGTTGCAGTCAGTGGGCCCCCTGCAGCTCCTGCAGGGCCCCTGCTCCGTGCTGACAGTGCCCAGCATCGCCTTCCAGGCTCTTTTGGAGGGTGCTGCTCTCTCCTGCCTTCCCTTTACATCAGGTCCCTGCTCCCTCGGGTGCACAAGGGGGAAGGAAGGAGCCAGGCATGGGCTGTACCCCTGGAAACTCTGTGTTCCCCCATGAGCCATCCCAGCTTCCCACCAAAGGGAACTGCGGAGTCAGGACTCAGCAGCTGGTGGAGCCCAATGGGATATGATGGCTTCATCCAGGCGTGTGGCTGCAGGTTGCCATCACAAAGGGGCCAGGGCCAGAGCAGCTCAGAGATGCTCGGTGGGTCAGTGCCTTCCCGGCATGGCTCAGCGAGTGACAGGAGCAGTGGCACGCTGTGATAAGGTGGCTCTGAGCCACAGGAGCTGTGGTGGCACCGGCTCGCTGAGTGCTTCGCCGCCCTCCCCGCGGTGCTGAGACAAGCCAGGCCAGCCCTGGTGACAGGTCTCCCCTTTTACGGTAGCTTTTATCTGTCCCTGGGGAATGCGGCCCCGGTGCGGCTCTGTCTGTGTGCGGTGATGGCACCGTCGGCACTGTGCTGCCTCCTTCCTGCTACTCCCGGCCTCCCCATCAGCTGCCCGCGGACCTGCTCCACCAGCTCCTGACCGACTGCTGCCACAGCTGGGATATGGAGCAGGAATTAAAGCCCCTTCCCAGCACACTGCAGGTCCTGCCCTGTGCCGGCTTTGCTGGGAGCAAAGAGGGCACTTGTCTGTTGGTGGCTTGCAGCTCCATGACTGGGGACAGCAGGGTGCCAGCACATCCTGCGTGTTCATTGCATACCCCACAGCCCTTACTCTGCCCCAGCAGCTCCCCCAGCTCGGACCTGAACTTGTCTCCCAGGACGTGACTTCACACACTCCCATGGCCGTTGCAACACCAGCACTGGTGGGGCTACCATCAGGGGGTTTAGGAGCCTGGCAGACGTGGGCAGCTCTGGTTTAATTTACAGTGATTTACAGGGCCTCATGCTGGAGCCCATATTTCACTGCCTCTGTGGTTGGCTTCCTCCTCTTAAAGCCTAGAAGGAAGCAGACCGCTGTAGGGTATGCCAGGAGAGAGGGGCCTCCCATGATGGGCATGCACGTCCTCTCTACTGAGAGGACTGTCACCTTCGCCCCTGCAGCGATCCCAAAACATGGGGTGACTGTAGGAGCACAGTGACCATGCTGCTTGGAGGGGATGAGCGGGATGGGGGTCAGCTGGGAGGAACTGGTAAAACGGGGTCTGTCTCAGTGTTTGTTGATGTTGAACAGCTGACGGATGGCTGGACACGTGTACAGGAACAAGCCTTCACTGCTGTCACATCACCGGGAGTAAAGTGGGAAGGCAGCAGGCACCTCAAGGAGAGGTGTTCTCCTTGGTCACTGCCTCAGCTGGCTGTTTGCAGGCTGTCCCAGAGCTTGGCTGGGCCAAGCATACCTGTTGGCATGGCCTGATGCTCTCAGTTGATCCCAGTCACTCCCTGCCAGACCACCCATGGATACTGCGGTTATAGGGTGCCTGTTTGGTGCTCCACCACCAGTGTCTCCCAGCCCTCCTGTGGGTGCCTATCCCCTGAAATACTCATCAGGGTGCTCTGTGGGAGACACTGAACTGCTCTAAACCTCTCTGAATATTTCACTCTGCATCCCATGAATAGTGCTTCTGTTCTGCTGGAGCTGGTGATGTCCCTGGGCTCAGATGTCTCAGAGATAAGCTGCAAAATAAGGTAGGTTGGTGTCCCACAAGCCTGCTTGCTCAGTGGCACCATGGCACCAGGCTGCCCCACCACGCAGCCCCTTTTCCTCCTTCTCCTTGCTGTCTCCGTAATACCTCCCAAACACAGTATATCTTGCCCATGCCATTCCCACAAGTGACTGTTGGCATTCAAGGATCAGATGGACCCAATGGGGACACTGGGAACGGGTGGGAGCAGCTCTGCAGACATCAGGGTTCCCTAGGGTGCAGGGATGAACATGTGGAAGTCTCAGGGATCAGTGAGGTTGCAGGGATGAGCAAAATTGCAGGGATTAGGGATTAGCAGGTGATGCATGTGCTAATGGTGCAGCACTTAGAGCATGGGTGCAGGGATGAGCAGGAGGAACAGGGATTACTGGGGTGCAGGCATTAGCAGGGGTGCAGGGATTAGCAGAGGGTGCCAGGTTTTGCACAAGCTCTGCCTTTCAGTGTTCGGCCGCTGCTGCCGAGTGCTTCGAGGCACCCGAGTTACTCATTATTCTGCTTAATTCGTCAGCAATTTTGACCAAATAAGTCAAGAAAGTGGAAAAATATCTGCAACGCTTCTTGCCCCTTTCTGTCCTGCCTGGAGAGGGCTGGGGAGCTAGTGCTGTGGTGCCAAGGTTGGTTGCTGGCTCTTCTGCTGACTCTGATGGGCTTGGGCAAGGGGGATGGAGGGGATTTGGGGTTTCCCACCCTGGAGATGTAGAGAAATCCCCATTCCACTGCTTCATCCCACTCCTTGGGGGGTTCTTTCTGCACCTCCCTGCCCCAGGAGTTAAAAACCTTCCCTCCAGCCTGGTGTTGCTCATGGAAAGTTTATATATAGCCTTTTGTTTTTGCCAGCGTCCCCCTTGAGTTTAAATAGCTCTTCCTTGTCCCTGCTGTTGACCCCGGATGTATTTATAGAGAGCAATCAGATCTGTGCTCAGCACCGAGCAAACCAAGCTGGGGTTGTCCCCCCGTGGGAGGCTGTTCCATCAGCATGGCCTCACGTTTAGCCTTGCCCCTAAGGAAGAGGCCTCAAGGAGTGAAGGGGGGATGCTCGGAGGGCTCATAGCTGGGGCTGTGCCAGGCTGCGGACGGCTTCCTTTTGGGTGGCTGCACCAACGCTGGCCATGGAGCAGCTTTTTGGAGCTCCACCATTCGTGTTCAGAGCGAGCCTGGGAGGGCCGGTGCCGTTCCCCCCGCGACGGCCGTTTCGTGTGTTTCATGTCGGGGAGGTGAAGCGTGTCTCTGGTGCCACGGGCCATGCAAAGCCAGGGCTGGAGCGAAGCTGCAGCGTGATTCAGCCTCCCGGGTTAAGGCACCTCTCCTGCATCCAGCTCCTGCGCTGGTGCCAGCTCCGCTCCCGCCCCGGCGGTCCGGGCTGCAGGCGGCCTCCCTCCAATCTCAGCTCTTGCCTATTTAAGGCAAATCTCCTCGCTGGACTTTTAAACAAAACCCGGGCTCCTCTCGCTCTGCTCCTTTTAAATAACTCGCCTGGCGTAAACAGAACGAGGCACAGGGCTATAAATCAGGCATTCCCAGGACGTGCCTGGCAGGGTGCACACATGGGGGGCTCGCCAGACCCCTGAGCCTTACAGGGAGCTCGTCTCAGTGCCTGGAGGGGATTGGGGTGTATAGGGGGCTATAAGAGGGCAAAGAGGGCTCTTGTGGGGCAGGTGTTCCCAAGGAGACTAATGAGATTATGGGGTGGGAGGCACTGCCTGGGCTAAAATCATTCAGGTTGCAAAACAGTTTCTGTCACAGCCCTTGTCATTCCTCACTGAGGCTGCAGCTCTCCAGGCTGTATTCCCTGCCTGAAAAGGAAATTTTCCTGGGAAGTTTGCTCTGGTGATGGTCAGTGATGCAATGGGTACTTTGCAGGAATTTGTGATCTGGGGGAAATGCCTGGACTGCAGGTGTGAGCCCAGTGTGTCAGTCATGGGGACATGGGCACTTTACAGCACAGCGTCTCCCCTCCCATCCCATCAGCTGAAGCCATGGAAAACAGGCCAGCTCCTGAAAGTTGGCCTTTGTGGCTGTTGGTCTTTGGGGTTTATGTGCTGTGGTCGAAGCAGAACAGAAGTAATTATAGCTTGTCCTAGGGACCAGTGCTTCCCATGATAAAACTCTTTGTTTTCTGTGGTTTTGTCTTTGTCAAACTTCAGTCATGAGCTATAATCTTTCATGGTGGGTGTCCAACATACCAACATATACAAAGTCATCTAAACAGTCCAGTTTAAACAAGTCTGGCATTTCTGGGACTGAGAATTAGGAAGACATATTGCTTTAGTTTGCTGCCAGCTTTGGAAACTCCAAGGGCTGAGACTTGGGGTGCCCTGGGGATGAGGACAGGTCACTAACTGCCTGTTGGTGTACCCTGGGCTCTGACCAAGCCAAGGAGCCCTCAAAAACCCTGCAGGTCATGCAGGTTCCTTGGCTTTGCCTGGCTGAGCTGCTGTGAGCATCCCCTGTGTGGGGATGGCCCCAGGAAGGGTGCTGTTGTGGTGCATTGGCTTTCATATGCCCAGCTCCAGGAGAGCAGGATGCCTGCTCTGCTCTCTGCTTCCCTTCTCTGCCCAAAGCAGGATGGACGGAGCAGTGCCTTGCAAGGCAATGCTTCATTTAGCTCTCGTCCTTCCTTGACTTGCTAATCCCTCTTGTTACCCACATGACAAGGAGCAGCCCTCAAAGTACCATCAGCACAGCTTTTACAGAGCAGGTTGCACCCTTGGCCAGCAAGCGTTCTGGCCAGGAGGAGGGCATGAGATTTCCTTGACTAGGGGAGATGGGAGGCTGGACCCAGCAGGAGCTCTCCTCTATGCCATGCTCAGAATGCTGTGACCTCCCCCATGCTGAGCAGTACACTCAGGATGTGACAATGGAGGTGCCCCTCATTTGGCTTTACATGCACCTGGAGAACAGCAGGGAGGAGGAAAAAGGCTGCATGGAGACTTACTGCTTACCCCTGAAGCCACCCAGAGACACATCACCCCAGGGTGGAGGTGCAGAGTGGGCTGCCCAAGGGGAACCCATGGGAGAAGGGAGAGTCCTTGGGAGGACATGATCCTTGAGCAGATAAAGGGCTTTTCCAGGTTAGTGGCTGCCAGAGATTGTGCCACATCCAGGCTGGAGTGATGCTGATCCTGCACTCACTGGCTTGCTCTGCCAGGCTTTGGGAAGTGCAGTGCAGCACGGCCTGTCACCAGCAGCAGGGGAGCTGAGCCACGCTGCGTGCACTGGTATTGCTCACTTGGGGTTTTGACCATCTGTTTTCCAAGTCGGAAGGTCATGTGTATGTTGGTCATGTTGCCAAGGATTCCTCCACAACAAGTCCTTTTGTTTTATTTGACAAGGTCTCCAGTGTGCAGAAGGGCTGGACATGAGGAACGTGCATGAAAATGGGACACCTTTTCTCTGGGGAGAGTTTGGGTAACACTTCCTGTGATGATCAGGGAATGTATCATGCAGCAGAGTTGGAAGCTGCACACCTCCTCCCTCAAGGTGGCCCTTTTTGATTGTCTAGATGCTTAGTGGCAATGTTTGTTTGGGACCATTTCTGCCCTCCCTATGATCCATCATGACTTTAATTTTGTATGAAGATAATTTAGCAGAGGATGGAGAGATCCTGGTCTGGAGAGGCCATGTTGATGGTCAGAGGTGGGTCTGCTGAGCGGGATGGCTCCTCCACTTCTTAGCACTTGGCTAAGGGATCCTAGCTTGAGCAACCTGGGTTTCCTGATACCCAGAGGTGCCCAGGCCAGGCCAACACATGATGGCTCAGGACACCAATGACACTGATCCTCTCTCAATGCCCTGGGGCAAGCCTGCTGCTCCAGCCACCCACATGGGTACTGAAGCCAATGGTCTCACTGTGCACCCTGTCAGAGCCTCAGTCAGCCACCCGCAGAGGGTGGGAGGGACAGGATCTGGCCTGGTGAGGGCTTGCCACAAGTGCTGTGTCTTTTCCCTGCCTTGGGACAGACCTGGAGACCGTTGATGCCACCTTGTTGGTGCCAAGTGCCAGGTGCTGAGCAGAGCTGTGATGGTGGGGTGGGGGAGCCTTTCCCTATGGAGCTTGGAGCCCGATCCTCTTCCTGTGGGACAGGTCCAGTGATGTTCAAGTGAGGAGGAAACGTCTGAAGGGGGCTACAAGGATGCTGGAGAGAGGGACTCTTCCTCAGGGACTGTAGTGATAGGACAAGGGGTGATGGGTTCAGACTGAAACAGGGGGAGTTCAGGTTGGATATAAGGCAGAAGCTCTTCCCTGTGAGGGTGCTGAGGCGCTGGCACAGGGTGCCCAGAGAAGCTGTGGCTGCCCCATCCCTGGCAGTGTTCAAGGCCAGGTTGGACACAGGGGCTTGGAGCGAGCTGCTCCAGTGGAAGGGGTCCCTGCCCGTGCAGGGGTTGGAGCTGGAGGAGCTTTAAGGTCCCTTCAACCCAAACCAGTCTGGGATCCTGTGATTCTGTGACAGCTGCATCTGCAGAAGTCCCTCTGCTACGGCCTGATGGGACTACAGCAACCTGGGTAGCTCCCAGCTCCTCTGTGGATCAGCTCATCCCTCTGAGCTACAGGGGAGGGACATGGAGGGAGAGCCCTGGTGCTCAAATGATGCTGCAAGGTCTGCCCCATAGCTCGGCTCAGTGCTGGGACAGCCCTCATCCCACATTTGGCAAAGCCAAGTTTCTGCCTCCAGCTACCGATGCCTCTTGGCCAGCAGCTCAGTGGAGGATAAGTGCTGGAGCCAGGTTTGCAAACACCCAGTGCATGGGCTTGGGTTGGCTCTGGGGCCTGTAACAAAAGCCTGTATAAGGGATTCCCATTGCTTTCTTTCCCCATAATTAGTATGCCTGCAAAGTGGAAATGACACATTAATTATAGAAGTGAAGAGATAACAGCACATTGTTTAAGCACAGCACAAGCAAGGAGAAGTTCTGCCTCTTTTTTTTCTCCATATTCCGTCCTCAAGGCAAAAACCCAAAGGTTTTGGGGGCAGACTAAAGGCCTGTCTCTATTTCCTAGGTGAACAAGCAGCAAAAGCCCTCCGTGCAGCAGTGCTTTCCCCACCAGGAGATTCCTGGCATGCTGCATCTGCAGCCCATTGGTGGGAAGCGTTTGGGTTCATTGTTCTGCTCCAGGCTTCGAGCAGGCTCTTCTGTTTGGTGGCATCTTTTCATTTAAACTTGGCAAACACGAGCTCTCCTCGCCCCATTCCGGTGTGAAGCCCACTTGGTGGGTTCACATCATGGGACGCAGGGAGCGTCCTCAGTGCTCAGCTCAGCAGCGCTGCCAGGAGCTGCTCTGAAATGCCCATAAAAGCAGCTCTGCAGCTATGTGATGTGTCTGAGCAAACACTGCGCACACCTCCCAGCCCTTGTCTCTCTCAGTTAGCTTCAGCTTTGTCCTCTTGAGGGAAGGCAGAGCCGGAGAAGATGAGTGGTGACGTACGGAAAGGAATTAAAGTTTGAAAGCACTCACCACTGTCCTCAAAGCTGCTATTCCAGGCATGTGATGTTGGATGAGCCATTCCTCCACTCCTCCTCTTTGCCCAGCACCCACCAGGCCACACAAGCTCCTGCACAGGCCCCAGGATGGGGCTATTTGCATCTTGTCATTTGGTACCCAGATATCAGCAGTCCCCAGCACTGATTTTCCTGCCACAATTTTCATTGTCTCCCTGCTAGTTAAATCCCTCCTGGGGATGTCACAGGTTCAGAGGGGAAGGGGCTGGTGATGCCTCACTGATCAGTTTGGGGTATGGAGGGGATGCATCAGGGGGATGCTCTGGGCATTACATGAGGTGATCCGCTGCTCTCCAACCTTCAAACATTCTCCTATTGCTTTGGAGTTTTCATGCCTCTTATGACAACACTGCCTGTAACTGCACTTTGTGTGCACATGCTCCAAGGCTGCCCATTCCCTTCTCCTAGGAGGAGCATTGTGTCCTGCAGCTACCACAGTTAAATATAGCAAAAGGACTGAGACCAGCAGGAATCTGAATGGTTTGATGGGAGCAGCTCTTCACCACCTGAACCCTTGTGCTGCTTAAGATCAGTGTACACAGACGGCATCTGGTTCAAAGCATGGAAGGGATTGGGAGCTGCTATTCAGCCTGGCCTTGGCCAAGTGCCGTGCCTGCCGTCTAGGGACAGATGGGCCACAGGAGGTTGTGGGGCCAGGAGGAACCTCCATGTAGGCTCTGCATTGGGCAGAGATGGAGACTGGGAGGTAGGGGAACAATGAAAGGACAGTGAGGGCTCGGCAAGGAGCTGGGCTGGGTTGGTTTGGCCAAAGAGAGGTTGAAAGGGGGTCTACTAACAGCTTACAACTCCTAGAGGGGCAGTTACAAAGATGGGGGTGCTACATTTTCCTTGATAGTTGCAGATGATATAATGTGGGACAACCACCGAATATGGTAGCTCAGGAGGGCTGGATGGTGCAGCCTTAGGATGGACACTTGGAGAGGTGGGGTTGCTCCATCCTTGGGGGTTTTCCAGGCAGGACTAACCTGATACAGTGCTGGGTGAGGTTCCTGCAGGCTGTTGGATGAGAGACTCCAGAGGTCTCTTCTTGCCGTCACTGTGTGATGCTGTAACAAGTCTCCAGATATTTGGATGCCACTCTATACCAAAAACAGCATCTCCTCCCTAAAGCCTTCTCCTGCCTGTGGCCAGAAAGGTCCTTGAGAGCTCATTTAAGATCCTGTAAAAAGTCTTTTGTGACATCAGCACCCAGCTTGCCCATGCCCATCACTTGCTGTAGCAGTGCCAGCCACTGTGTCAGGGTTAGGTGGCCTGTGCTGCTTGCTTGGAAATCAGGGTTTCTCCATATCCCATGGCTTGTGGCCTCTTTCAGCTGGTGTTGCAAATCCCAGTCCGGAATAATTGACCAGAAATACTAAGGGCATGAGGCAGGAGCAGTTGGGAAGTGCACAGGGGCAGAATGAAGGAGAGCAACTGGCATGGTCCAGAAACATGAGGCCTCCCAGGCAAGGACAGGAGGGGGAGTTGGAGCCAGGGGTGAGCAGAGAAAATTCTCCCTCCCCATAGCTCAAATATGCTGGAAGTGGCATGGGAGAGTTTGCTCTGCCCTGGGACAAGTGCCAAGGCTCAGTTGTTGTCCCAGATAAGCAGCAAGAAACAGCAAAACAATCCAGCACCTCATGCAAAGCTGGCCCAGCCTGCGATGGGCCTGAGGGCAGCAGAGACCCACCATGATCCCCGCAATGGAATTCCTCACCTCTCTACAGGTGTATGAATGAGCCCTGGGGTCACACAACAGATAGGCAGCAAATACAGGATGTAGGAGCCCAGCTGGAGAGGGACATCCCTCGTTACCTCCTGCATCTGGGCAGCTGGAGCCTGCTCCTGGCTCTCTGGCCTCCTGAGCCGGTAACCTGCTTGCTCAAGAGTGAGAAAGAGCCCTTGAATAACGTCAAGCTAAGAAACTGTGTGAAAACACATGATTGTGTGAGGTGGCTGTCCTTTCAAGTCTCACCTTGATCTCTCAGCTGATTACAACCTGTTTCTATCTCAAGTGCTTAAGTAACCCCTTAGCTAGGCATTGCTTGATGGTTGTAAGCACCTCATTGTTTTTACTCCTTTCTCATATTAAGGCATTGCAGTTTCCATCATTTACAGCACTATTAGAACTGCTTGCATAGGGCATTGTGGCAAGGTGGCTGGGGACAGTTATAGCCCTGTGCATGCTGCTTGTCTCTGTCTGAAGTAGCATGGAAGAGATCTGGAAGCTGCTCTAGAGGTGAAGATGCTGTTTTCAGCTGACAGTGACCTGGCTGGGGCTCATGGCTTGGAGGCCTCCCTTGCAAGCTGCTTTCTGAGCCCTACCACATGCTGGTGGCAGCACAGTTGGTTTTAGGTGGGCACTGCTGCTGAGTTACCCCATGCAAGCTAATAGGTCACAACACTGCAAGTGAAGGGCATGTTTAAATGACCACAGGAGATGATGCAGTCTTAGGCATAAGAAAAACTTTTTGGTCTCTTTCAGGTGCTTTTCATCAATGTGGATTTGACTTTGTTGTCAGCTTTTTCACCCCAAATGGGAACCAGTGTGGGAAAGGTTGGTGGGTGCAAGCTGAATAGTCACAGCATCACCTTGGCTCTTCTAAGTAGGGCATCTCAGTGCATATGGTATGGCAAGGACAGGGTCTCTGATGCAGAGGTAGATGCTGTTGTGAGGTAGATGCCTGAGGATCATGAGTGCTGGTGCAAAAATGCATTGCTGTAAGACTTGGCTAGGCATGGTCCAAACCAGAGTGTGACTGTGGTCCTGCACCACTTCAGCTGCTGCAGTCTCAGATCTCACAGTTACAGCTGAGCATCTCCACATGGAAGTGGAGAATCACCCAAAGAAAAAAATCCTCAGCCAAAACCACTGCAGAGCCATCACTGTTGGGTGGCGGGCTGGCTCACCTGCACAAGCAGGCAGCAATGACTGCTTTATTTGTCCCACTTTTTGTCCATCCTTGCAAGCTCCTGGAGGCAGAAAATACCATCAGGGGCTCCATGTGCTGATGCACATGCTGCTTCTCTGCAGTCCTCTGGGAGGGGAGAGGCTGCCTGGGTGTGATGTTTATGAGGATCTTAAAGGGACTAAGGAGCCACAAGATGCTGGGATGTAAGGATGCTGCCACCAGATGCAGCTCTGAGGAGCAGTGATGCAAGGAGGATGCTTCTCTTGCCCAGCAGTCACACCATGATCTTGCCTACAGAAGTAACCACAGGTTATGGGCCATCAGCCTGGCAGCCATGTGATGGACCCACCGTTCTCACACCAGTGTGATGATGCAGCAGCTCTCCCACTTGCAGCGGGTGTTTTTACTGCTCTGGAAGAGGCAGCAGTTTCCTCCTTGAGGGTCTGACAAAATCCCGCTGCTGCTTCTGGCTTCCACCCTCTGTGTCTCCCTCCGCTTGCCGCAGGCTCCGCATCTCGTGACTTAAACTGTGTGGAAAGTAAAAGAAAACAACCCCAACCAGTGAGAAAGCTCTGCGAGGTTACGCTGCTTTTGGCTTAGGTCAGGAAGCAAATATTCCTGGTCTTCGTCAGGGCAGGCTTGCTTCGAGTCTTCTCAGCACATAGGCAGAGCTGCCTCTGGGAGTTATTCCTACTCAGCCTTACACTGGGATGGGGTTATGGTGAAGCACAGCACCACCAAAGACCAGAGAAAGCCCTTTCTTTGCTGAAGCTCTGCTGTGCTGAGCTCCATGGGTGGGTTGGGGGAGCTCTCCCTGTGGTTCGGCAGGGTTGGATGTGAAAGGTCTCCCAAAACGCCATGCTGCAGGACATCACTGCACAGCAACAAATTGGTTTTTAAATTAAAAACCGTGGGGTTTTCCTCCCCTCTTAGAGGAGCCGGCAGGGACCAGGCTTTGTGGCTGAGCCCCTCATTACACAGCCTTATAAAGAGAAATTGTCACTTTGCTGCTGTCTGTAAGAGAACTCACTACGTAAATCCACGGTGCCACATGCAAACAGCTGCTGCTAAAAGCCCTAACCTAGAAAACAAGGAAATGCAAAGCCGATGCTCCCAGAAGGATGTTTCCTCCCCTCCAACACACCTCCTGCGATGAAACCGTACCGTGCTGCAGACACTACAGGAACACCCCCAGCAGTGGTGCTGCTTGCAGGTTGTCTGCGGTGCTGGACCTGGAGATCCATGAGTTGTGCTGGATGATGCTTGTGCAGGGGATGGTCGAGGTTAGGGTTAAATTTTCATGGGCAGCCTCTGCATAACTAGCTGGTAAAGCAAGACAGAGGCTGGGGCTTGAACAAGACCCTAAACCCAGGTGTGAGTGGTGAAATCAGCTGTGATTGTCCCCATCTCGGCTCACACCTGGTCACAACATGCACATGAGCAAAACATTATCCCTCAGCTGCAGCAAATGTGCTCATGGGTGGACATGGGGTCAGTTTGATTTTGAAGTGACATTCAATGCAGCTGGGACAGCACAGGCCAGGAGTGCATTACAGGAGCTCCAGAGTTAACCCTGGCAAGCTGGAGGCTCGGAGTACACATTGCTTTGACAGCTCAGAGAGGCTATGGGCTCACTGAGGCAGAGTGGGGATGATGTTTTGCCCAGCCCCAGCACTGAGGAAACAGCAAGGACTGGGTACAAGCAATGCTTTAACTGGCTCAGATCCCCTGAGCATCTCCTGCTTAAGAGTTATAGAACAGTTTGGGTTGGAAGGGGCCTTAAGGATCATCCAGTTCCAAACTACTTGGTGGGTCGACCCCAGACCCTTTGGGTTTTGCACATCTGCTTTGCACAGAGATCTGTCACAGCAGAGATTTCTGGGCAAGGCAGGGATCTCTGTCCAGGACCTGGGAGCCCAACCCGTGCCCATTTTCCTGCTTGCTTTGTTAGGATGAGGCTGGTGAGGCACCGATGTGGGGAGGGAGAAGGGCAGGAAGATGGACGTGCCTCAACCCTGTTTGTCTTCCCAGCCTGAGAGCAAGGCTGTGATCGTGGCATCCACCGGCTGCCTGCGGGGATGTGGGGCAGCTCTGGCAACAGGAATTGGGCTGCTGTCCCCAGGAAATCAGGCGCTGCTCTTTCCGGGGATTTGGGGCTGCTCTCCCGGGGTCTCAGCACCGCATCCTGGGGGATGCAGGGCCGCTGTCCAGGGGTTATGGGCCCGTGTCCCCAGCTCCCGAGGCTGCTGCTCCTGGGGTTCACCTCAGGGGGTCACAGAGCGGCCGTCTCGGGGCGCTCCGACCCCCGCAGGGTTCAGCCACATCCGCCCGCCCCGGGGGTGCCTGGTGGGAGCAGCCCGGCCCCGCTGCGCGCGGAGGGGCGGGCGGGCCCTTTAAGGAAGTCGAAGCCCAAAAGTTCATCAAAGTTGAGAAAGTTTTGGTGGAAGGGGGAGGCCGCAGATAATTAAAGGAACTCGCTCCAACGGGAGCCGGGCAGCGCCGCCGCTCCCCCGGGGCCGGGCCGGGCCGGGATTGGCGGCAGGAGGCCCGGGGGCGGCCCCGTGCGGGCGGGGCTGGGGCGGGCGGGTCCCGGCCCCGCTGCTCGGCGGCAGCGGCACCGGGAGCGGCGGGGGCTGGGGCTCGGGCTCGTCGGCCCCGCAGCTGCGGCTCGTTGCGCTCCGCTCGGCCCCGCTATCCCCGGCTCGGCCCTTAACAGCGGCGAGGTCCCGGGACGCCGTATGTGAGCCAGGAGGGCAGCGCCGTCCCGCACCTCCCCGCACCGCCCCTGCGCACCGGCACCGCACCGGAGCTCTAAAGCAGCCGGCACCATCCCCGCCCCTTCACCCCGGCACCTCACCATGAGCAACCTCAACAAGGACACTGAGCACACCAACGGCAGCGGCAACGTCGAGGAAGAGGTGAGAAGCGGGGACGAGGCATAGCGGGGCTGGAGCGATGGGGCGTCGGGGATGGAGCATGGCGGCGTCGGGGAATTGAGGATGAGGCGTCAGGGGTGCGGCACCGCGGCATCGGGGAACTGGGGCTGGAGCACAGCGCCGTGACCGAGGAACCGAGGACACGGTGTCGGAGCTGCAGCCCTGGGTCTCTGGGGTGTGGAGAAGGGATGCTGGGGCTGCCCCGAACTGGGAGCCAGGGTATGGAGCGTTACAGTCTGGGGCTGGAGCACTTCGGGCAGGGTGCTGCGAGCAGCTCTTAGGGCTGGCTCCCCCGGGCCATCCCAGGGATGCAGTAGGGATTGGGAGCCCCGTCGTCAGTCCTGCGTCCCTGTAGCACCCCCCGGGGCAGGGGATTGGCAAATACCGGCTCCCTCCAGCTTGTGCCCGTGGGCAAAGTGTCCTGTCCCCAAGTCCCTGTGGGTGGAGAGCACCAGGCTCCGGCACCCAGGCACTTCTCTGCCCATGTGGGTACGCTTGGACCATGGTGGTGGAGATGTTGCTTAGCTCCCTGTTGGCAGCCTGGCTGGGGCTGGAGGGCTGTGAGCTGCCCTGCCAACAGTCTCTTTCCCTTAGATGGCTCTTACAAGCTGGAGCCTGGCTACTGCTGGCCTCCAAGCTGGGAGGGCTTGCAAGGGTCTCTTGTCCATAGCACCATGCCAAAGCTGAGCTTGCAGCTCTGCATGCTTGCTCTTTCGCAGTGATGTTGGTAGCATCACTGCGTGTCCGGCGCCTCTCTCATTGCATCCCTCCAGCCGGCGCTGGTGCAGTGGGTCACCCGCTGCCATCCCTCTTGGAGAGGATGCTGGAAAATGCCCAGCCTCGGCAGTGTTTTGCTGCAGTCCTCACGCCGGGGAGGTGCCGCCTCCCCTCCCCTCGCTGGCTCCGGCGGGCGCGCCGTGCGTTCGCACCACCGCAACATGGCGCCTGGTTTGCTCCACCACCCACCGGGGCCACACGCACCAGCTGTGCTGGGGCCATTGCACCCACTGCTCTCCAACCCAGCATGGGGGTAATGGGGTGGAATGGATTGGCAGGTGGTGGCCATAGCATTTCTTCACCCTGTGTGGAGCAAGGCTTAGGTGATGTGATGCTGGTGACACATCCCAGCCTCACTGGGTGGCTCTGGTGTGGGTGAGGATGGACTGAGCACCGGGGACCGTGTGCCGTTTCCTTGGTGTTGGAGGCTGGGATCCAGGGGTTCTGTGGGCTCTACACGCGTGCACGCAGGACAACACAGCTCCTTGATCCAATTATCCACTGGCCTGCGAAGCCCCCTGAGGTCAGTGCATCCCAGTGGTGTTGCTCCAGCTGGCCTTGTGCCCCTCTGGTCCTGGCCAGGTGAGCTCTTGGTGCTGGCCTGTTCGCTGCTGCTGGATGGTGGTCTGGCAAAACGGGTGATGGAAGCCATTGCATTTTGGGAGCCTGGAAATCCCAGCCCTTTGGGGAGGCCAAGTCCTCTCTGGAGTGGTGCTTAGTGGCTAGAAAACAGTTAAAGACTACATCCCTTGGGAACAGGGCAGGAGTTGAACAGAAGCAATCCCTGCTCTCCGTCGTGTCACCCCCATGTGTGTGCTAGATGGGAACAGTTCCATCCACACTGTTAGTCTGCAGCTTCATTGGCTGCTGCACCCCTGGGTGGCCACCATAGAGGTGGCTGAGGATGCTTGGGAGCTGGTGTGCTGGGACTAATGGGGGTGTCCCCATCTCTGGTGGGGTTGCTGTTGGGAAGGACTCTCTCTGCCAGGATCCATCACAAGTAACGCTGTGGGCGATGAGCTGCTGGTTGGGCTTTGTGGTGGCTACCCTGAGCCTGTGGGAGCCCTCAGAGCGTTTGCTTTCCCTGTACATCCTCCTGGCTGACCGGGAGCCGTTCCTCACCGCAGCAGCAGCTAATGGTGGCAGAAGGAGTGACCTTGTGTTCAGGGTCCTGGTGTGGTCTGAGGGTCTTAATTCCAGATCCCGCACAAATTCTGGCCTGGAGCTCCCTTGACATAGAGTGATAAATACATTTAGTGCAAAGGGGAATCTTTCAGTCCCAGAGTACGCGGGAGGTGTGCTGGGATAGCTTCCCGTATTGTGTGGATAACGTAGCCAGATGCTGGTGCTGCAGACACTCTTCCGTTCCCCCCCTCCATGAGCCTCCCTTGCCACATCCCTGAGCATTTGCAGAAGGGCGCCGTGCACCCCAGATATGGTGTGGGGCAAAGCTCCCAAATTCAGCCTTTCCCTTTATCTTATCTGCAAGCCCCTGGATCTCGCAGCCGCTTCCTGCCCGGTGACATGCGGAGGACAGGAATGCCTCTTGCTCCTCTCGAGGTCGTTAACGGGAATGTTAAACAAACAGGGCCTAATGTCAGTCCCTGCTGTTCCTCACCAGACACCTCCCCAAGCTCAATCCCTCCCCACTTGCTGCTATCTTCTGTTTAGTTTTCCAGGCAGCTGCCAATCTGTGTGACAGCACTCCTGAGGGCTGGTGTGGGGCAGGAGCTGCCTGGGTGCTGCACACCCCTGCTGCAGGCAGAGCCTCCTCCAGCCTCCAGAGGACCTTGCTTGCTCTCCATGGACACTGTGTGTTGTGTTTGTGGCTGCGTTGCATTAAGGACCGTATGTATTCACCCTGCTGTTTCTGACGTCTGATGTAAAAGTGTTGCTTCTACTCTGGAAGTTCATCCTTACTCTCCCAGGAGGTCACTGGACAGTTCTGGGTTCATGGGGAGCAGGGGAAATCTGGAGCTGGTTGTCTAGATGCCCAATGCAGGTGGTTGAAGTCTGTGGTTATCCCATGTGCCCTCTTGGCTCCTTCCCTTGGCCAGGCTTAAGGGCCTGCTTGCAAGTCCATGGGTGGTGGCTGCTGCTATCATGGTAGGTTGGACATCATGGACTGCTGAATGTGGAAAGCATCAAATGTAAGATGCGGCCCAGGAGAAGCTACCTGCTAGGAAAGGATCATATTCCCTTTTGGTCCACAGGAAGGCTGCAGCGTTAGCTGTTAAACATGCCCTGGTAGGGGAGGCAGGAGGCTTCTAGGGAGAGTGAAGTAGTGAGTATTTCATCCCTGGCCTGTTGTGGCTGTTGCACAATGGGGCTGCCAGAACCACATGGGAATACCAGTGGTGAGCAGCCTGTGTTACGTGCTGGATGCCTGTAGCGCTTCCTGGACTGGTGCCAGGCATCTCTTGATTTCTGTAATCTCTGCTTGAGTGGACCTGGATACCTCTTGCATGCATGGTTTCTAGCTCTCTGACTTGAAACAAATAAGGTTAATATAATTTCTGAAGCCAAACGACTCTGTGATGCTACTCTTTGCTACAAAGAGCTTGAGGGTGTAGTAGTTGTGCTCACTGCTTGCTAATAGTCTTGTACTTGGTCTGGCTGAAGCAGGATGGTGCTTCAGAGCTGTTTTCATGCATCATAAAAGTCCCCTCAATGTTAGATGCAGCTTTCTATTAGTGACAGATTGTTGGCTGAGCAAATACCGTGAAGTCACCATGCACACAGAGGTTCTGGGAACTGGTGTGTTCCCAGACCTCCTCTTGGTGTATCAATGATTGCTCTTATTGGGGGAGAGTTGTGGGAATCTCCCTGTTATCTCCTCATGTCCAGGACAATGGCAATATGCCTCTGTAAAGAAGCTTATTAGATTTCTCTTAAATCTAAGTTTCAGACACAAATCTAAGTTGTTTTGAGCATCAATGTCCCAGCTGGACCCTGTGCTGGGGTAACTGTTCTTCCTCCTGCTACCTGGCTGTGTAGCTGGTCTGGTAAATGAAACCCAGCTTCAGAAATGCTTGGAGATGTCTGCAAGGGAGCCAAGAGTGGTTCAGGCTTTGCTGTGCTTCCTCATGCCTCTTCTAGAGGAACTGGCAGTGTAGAAGGTCCAGTATGATTCTTGCTGAAACTGGTCCAGAGGACTTCTGGAGCCAAAAGACCCCTTAGGCTTGCTGGTCTTGGTCATGCCAAGTCATGAAGACTTTGCTGCTTGGATCATGGATCAGTGCTTCTGCCTGTCCTGGGTCTCTGAGGGCCTAAAGTAAAGGCTTCAGCTTGGAGTCTCACCAGGGCATGGGTATAGAAGTGAGGTGGTCAGCATCTCATGCAGTGGTGAGCACCTTCTCTTCAGGAGTACCAGGCACTGGCTGGGACCCAGTAGCTGTCTCAGTAGACTTCTCTGCAGTCTCATGACAGAGGCTGCCAATGGAAAGGATTGATTTGTGCTTTAAAGACATGTGTGCCATGTGGAATGGCTGAAACCAAATTCCTTCTGTGTTCCCAGTGCTGTGAATCTGGACCTGGTGGGGGAGCAGGGTGGTGGGACTCAGCCCCAGCACTGGACCTGCTGAACCAGGGCCATGCTGAGGTGTGTTGGTGTAGCTGTGATCCTGAGCTAGCCCAGCATGTCTGAAGAGGAGGAGGTCATGACATAGTTGAGATGCTGCCTTCTCTTCTCCTCATTTCACCCCAGCAAAGCGGTGTTGTGGTGCTTTGGATGATGGCTGGAGGGCAGTGCATGTGGAGCTGGAAGCTCTTGCAAAGTCTGGGCCTTTCTTGGTTTGCCTGAGGTGGCAAGGCTTCCTTTGGGCCCCGGGCTCGCCTGCTGGCTCTTGCCTGGAGATGGGAGCAGGGATAGTGCTGAGGCTTGCTCTGTCCAGCTGTCTAGTGAGCATTGTCTCCTGCACGTAGTCCTATGGACAGGGACAAGATGTTGACCTCTGCTGTGTGCTCTATGGGAAGGAAGAGTCTCCAGCCCAACTGGCCAATTGTCCTGTGCTAGAGCAGGGTGACCAAGCAGAGAGATGCAATCCTGCCTCCATCCAGCTGAGTGGCTGCTGGGGTGGGCTTCTTTAGAGGACAGTTGCAAGGGACCATATGTGCTGGCCTTGCACATTGTTCCCCTTGGTCCTGAGCTCAAGCTTACCTGGCCACAGGCTGTGGTTGCTGGAAACACAAGGACCCAGGAGGACAGTCTTACCTGTTGAGGAGAATCTCCAGTCCTGATGCATAGCCCAGAAAAGGCTATGGAGATGTTGCATCTCCTAGTTTGGTGTGGTACATTCAATCCTGTGCTGCAGAGGATGTGATGATGGGCTCTTGCATTAGTGTGGGATTGGGTCTTGGTTCATGGCTGTGTGCCAGAAGCTCTTGACCTGGGATGTGTGTTGGTCCCATCTGCTTTCAGTAGCAGGAGGCCAGTGTCTGTCTGAAAGTGTGACTTCCTCAGGCCACCTGTAGCAGTGGCTTGAAGTGCAGAGCAAGCTGTGGACTTGGAAAGAGCACTCATCTCCTTTGGGAAGTACTGGAGGAGGGAAGGAAGCTTCACTTCCCAGGATTTCTCTGCCCGCAGTGGGATGCTGCTGCAGAGCTGGCTGGGATGTGACTTGTTCCTTGTGGGTACCTTAAAGCTTGGGCTGTGTGTTGTATCCATTCTTGCTGTGTGCTCTACCCTGCTTCCCAGACTCTCCTGGGCTCATGGTCTTGCCTCTGTGTTGTATGGAATGGTGCCTGCTTGGGGTCTGTGGGGAGATTGGGGCATGATGCTGGTTGGGATTGGCATTCCTGGCCCATATTTGGATAGCACAGGGCCACTGGGCAGTGGAGAGGGCTGTCTTGCCAAGAACTGTACTGATGCAATGGTGGCTTATTCCTGTGGGTGCTTGTCATCCTACTGGTGTCCCCAGAGGTCTCCCTGTGATGGGGGTGCCACTCCAATAACCACTGTCAGCAGCAGAGAGCCACTCCAAGCTTTCAGCTTGCTGTCACTCGGCTTTTGTGAGAGACTTGCTTGCTGTTGGGCTGTGGGGGTCCCGGGCATGCTCCCTGGGGCTGCAGCAGCTGGCGGTGCTACCTTAAACCAACCCAAATCAGGTTGGCTTAAGGAGATATTCAAGTGGCTTTGTGGGCAGAGGAGGCACAGGACTGAAAAGTGCTCAGGAATCACCTTGTGGGAGGACAAAGCAGACTGATCGATTTGCTTAAGAGGTGAGAATGTACCTCATGAGGGTCCTGCATCTGTACTGATGTGCTCCTCTCTGGGCAGAGGCCAGCAGGAACTTGGCTCACCCCTGTCTCGTGGCAGAAGAGCAAATGCCAGGAGCTGATCTGCAGCAGGTTTGCCTGGTATGAGAGCTGCCCCTCTGGGTAGGGTCCATGGCTCCAGCCAATGGTGAAAGGGATCTGTAGGTCCCTGAACATCAGAGGGTGGCACATGTGTTGCTGGGTCTCTGAAGCCAGGGGCTTAGGCTTAGTGCCATGGGTTGGACAGCATGTGTGGGTGTCCCTCAGTGTGTTGGCTGTGATACTTGTGCACGTCCTCCTCTAGCTTAGCAGACCTCTTGACAAGGTGGAACACCACAATGGCATCCTGAGGGTGCTCAGCCAGCATCTCCCTGAGCTGGGAGCTGACCTTTTGGGACTGTAAATCCTTGGGAGCTGTGGAACTGACTTCCACAAATGCTTCAACAGCTTTGAACCCATGGGTGGGTGCAACCCATTCCATGGGATCCTGCAGCGATGCAGGGGATGGCACTCAATAGGAGGGCAGAGCTGCTCCAGTAGCACTTCCTCTGCAAGAGCCATGCACTATTCTTGGGTTCTGCCTCCCTGTGCCCAGGGTTATCAGCTCACATGTGCTTCCTGCTCCCCAGGCAGGGCTCCTGCCTCTCTGCTTCCCCCTTGTTCCAAATGTCTTCTTACCCTGACCGCAGGCGTTGCTGAACCCTGCTGGCACCCTCCCTGCCTGACACAGGGAAGAGCTGTGCTGGGATGGGCTGATCCAGCTGTAAGTGGTGACATATGGGAAATGCCCCAGCCTCAGGGAGTAAACTGCTTGTACACTTGTGGTGAGCCTGCCTTCCTCCCCTCTGAGTGAGCAGGATGTGGGTCCTGGGGTGCCTTATGTACAAAAGGCTGATTTGGGAGTGAAATGCCTCCTTGCTTCAAGTGCTGTGGGTGATTTAAGGTCCTCTTTTCCCTCTGGGGATGGGTGAACACCTTTCTTGTGTGTGTGGGTTACTGTGTTGGTGCTTGGAGCTTACTGCTGGAGCAGCTCCTGGCCTGATCCTATGCTGGGACTTGGGGCTACTGGCCTGTGAGCTGCCTGAGGACATGGGATTGAGGATACAGTGCTGGAATTGCAAGTGGGCAGACGGCTCCTGCAGCGTCTCTGCTATTGAGTACTGCTGGAGAGGGGGAAACTGAGGCACAGAGCAGCGATGGAGCCTGTTAGCAAGCCTCTTCCCCTCAGGAAGCATGCTTCATGGCCCTGGGGCTGCCCTGCTCTCCTGTCAAGCTGTCCCTAGCACAGACCAGCCATCTCTCTGCCCCAGCTTCCCCTCTGCTGGGATTTCTGGGCAGTTTGATGTGCTGATGTGCAAGCCTGCCCCGGACAGGACTCCTGTAGCCCCATGTCCATATGGGCAGTGAGAGGAGGGCGCTGTCCTGTTTCTAAGCCCTGTGGCTGGCTCCTGAGTGCTTCCATCCCTGCAGCCCTGTCCTGCCAGCTCGCCCCCCTGCCTTTTGCCTCTGTGCCTTATAAGTCCTGGCTCCTGGGGCAGCCTCACCGCATTCCAGCAGCCTTGCGTCAAGTGGCCTGGGCTGTGTTCCTCCTGCAGCTCTGCTGGTGGTCCCGGGTGCCCCTGGGCACACCACTGCAATGCCCTCCCAGGGAAGAGCTGCAGCCTGTGTGTCCGAACTGCTGGCACCTCGAGGACTGCCTTTGGGATGCTGAGGCTCAGCTCATCCCTGGATGGCATCCCTTTGGCTGCTGGCATAAGAAGAAGGTGGATGTATTGGTGTGAATGAGAGGGAGATGGCTTGTGTCCAGGAACAATGGCATGTAGCTGTGGGTGGCTTCCTGGAGCAGGGGGTGTCTAGTGGTATAGTGCTGATGAGGCACTAGAGCATGTTCCTGCTGTAGCTGTTCTTGGACGTCTCCTAACTGCTGGTGAGAAAGGCTTGTGTGCTCCAAGTGGTGGGAGCATGGCCCCAGGACCAGGCTGGTTTTGTGGCACTGGAGAGGCCACAGCTATGGAAAACCAGGGCTGATCCTGCAGAAGGGGAGGGTCAGCTTTGTTGGCATGATTTAGAGCAGTCCCTCAGAGGCCCAGCACTGGAGACCCATCAGAGCCACCTCGCTGGAGGTGGGTACTCATGCCTTCACATGTAATGTTTCTCACATAACTTGACCCTTGCTGGGCCCCAGGGCAGTGCCTGGCTCCTCCTGGGACCCTTTCAGGAGCTCTTCTTTAAAAGCAGACATGGCTGGGAGATGTAGATGTTCTAAAACCAATCCATACTAATGTCCTGACCCTGCTGGAGCTCTGGTAGGAAAAGGCAGGTGTTTCTGCCTGGGTTCTTTAAAGCTTTGGTGCTAAGTACTTGGCTATGCTCACATTAGATGTGTCTCTTCTGTGAGACACAGCTGTGCGAGTGCTTCAGAGCCACTTGAGCACTAACTGGGTTTGTCCTTGTCCCTCCCTCCATCCTGTGTGGGAAGCTATGCTGGGATCCTCCCTCTCAAAGCCATGGCCTAGATGGTCTTGCTCCTCCTGGCACAAGTCCTGTTTTCCATGGCTCTCCTCCATCCCTGCCAGGTGCTTGGGCTGGGGAGATCCCCAGAGGGGGCAGGATGGGGAAAGGGAAGTGTTCTGTGCAGGGCCTGCAGCAGTGTGACCCTGCAGGGCTGTCTGGTACATGAGCTGCTCCCTGCCCTGCTTCCCTCCTGTCTGTGTGTCCTGTTTGGATTGGCCATCCTGGGCAAGATGGGGCTGCTTCTGCCTGGTGTCTCGAGTGGCTGCTACCACTGGAGTCAAAGAATGAGGTATTCCTGGAGATGTGCTTCTGCTGTATCTTCTCCAAGTTCCTGCTGAACATACAGCTGGCCCAGGCAGCTCCCGATCTTACTGAGGATGGATTTTCTTATTCTCCTGTGGCTTTTCCAGCTGCTCTTGGGAGGCTGGACCTGCTGGTTGGTGGCAGGGTGCTGAAGCAGGGAAAATTTATTTAAGCAGAAGCCTACCCTGTCTTTGCATGTTGAATGCAAGGGCTTGAAAGTGGGATTCCATCAGCCCTGGTTGGTCCCGGTGGCCTCCCAAAGCCTGTAGGAGAGTCCTAGTTCAGCTAATCCATTGGGAGATGCTTGTTCAGCCCCTGTTGCCCTCATCTACAGTTTCCTCTTTCGGGAGCAGGGGGAGGAGGTTGGACCAGGCTTGACCACAGTGCACAGGATGCTCAGACTGGCAAGTTGCCTCCTGCTTTTCTCCTGTGAGATAACCCAGATCTCTTGGCTTTCTGATTGCTGCTGATCCCTTGTTTACACCTTGTCTTGGAAGCGATCTCCCTCTGGTTCACCTCACTCTGTCTTCGGGTCTTGCCAGCCTCACCCTCCCTTCCCTGGGTATCTTGGTCTCACTTTCCCCTTACCCTTTTCTAGACCACTTATGAATGTGCAGAACTGCAGAGATCTCAGAGAACAAATCACTTGATCTCTTCACCTTTAGCAAGCTCTCCTTAGTCTGTGTTGAGATCCTCTGGGTATGTCTTGTTTGTAGGTTTGAAGCTGGTGACATTTGCTTGTTTCCAGGCTCTCTTTGGGGAGATGCCAGCCCTTAGTGGGTGCTGTGGTTTGGCTGGGATACCCTTCCCAATGCAGTGTATGATGACAGACTCATGGAGGCCAAGGGAAGCTTTTGGCCTTCAAGAAAAGGTCTCTTACTTCTGTCTTCGGCAGCAACTTACGGGACTGGCATTAGGAGCTTGTTACTCTGACAAAGAGCTTTCCTAGGCACCTGCATTGCTCTGTTCAGGCTTTTGTAAGGGTTCTGAGTAGCCGAGTTCCCCTTCCCTGAGCAGCCATGCATCTTCCATTCTGTCACGCCTGTCGCAAGGATTTACCAAATGACACATCATGGGACCATTTAGAGACCCAACAGGGATGCAGATTTCTATCTGCTTGGAAGAAACATCCATTCTGGGGTCCTGAGATCCTGAAATATTGAAAAGGAATGGTGCTTTCACATGGCTGAGGCACATGTGTGCCACCACACTGCACAGACCTCCCCTGCAAGAGATGGCTGTGTATCCTTTGGGAATGCACTGCAAGTGCTCCATGTAGCTGGTGCTGAAGCTCAGGCGCCAAAGTCTTAGAGGCCGCCAGCACAATGAGAGACAGTGCCATTGCCGGCTTTGTCTGGGCATGAGGTGGCCCTGGGGTGATTCATTGAAGTATCAAATGAGGGGCTGGGCAGGGTGGGAATACTGTCAGCCTGAGCCTGGGTTTGGGAAGTGTTTCTGGAGTGCTCCAGATAGCATACTGCTTCCCTAGACGGGGCACAGCAAAAGCTGGGGTGTGTAGTAGGGCCATTCATACTGAAGAATCAGGGGAGGGATGGGAAGAAAGCTGGTGTTGGAAGGAAGGGTGCTCAGTGCCTGCATTCTGCAGCAGTCTTGAGGCACACCAGGCTGGAGAAGGGCTCTGCATACTGATGGGGGTGGTAGCGGCACACTGGGGAGTTCACTGGGTGGTGGCAGCCAGTCCTGATGGGCACAGAGAGCAAGAGGGGCAGAGGACCCAAGGCTTTCATGGTTACTTTCTGCCCTGGAGGGCTTAAGCTGTGCTGAGTTGATGTGAAGGGTTTCTCCCTGCCCTGGCAGGACTATCATGGGCACAGGAGCCCAAGGATTCCTGTGTCCTATTTGGGAAAAGGAGAAACTTCCCTGCTTGGAGGAGGATGCCTCCAGAGTGAGAGGGTGCAGAGGCTCTGCTGCATGCTCCTGTGGTTTTAGGTGTTTTCTGTCTCCAGCCCAGGAGCAGGGCAAGTGTGTGCTGCTCCCTTGGGTGGCAAAAGAAGTTTAACCATGTGTCAGGTGTCTGGGAATGGACAATGGTGGAGTGGAAGCTAAACTGTGGGAGCAGATGTCTTCTGCCCTGCAAATGCAGTGGGGTTACTCCAGCCTGGGAACAGGCTAAGAGATGGGGTCTGGCTTGGAGAGCTCCTGGTCCGACTGCGTATTTTGCAGCTCAAAAGTGTCTGGGACTATTTGGTGCCATTCCGAATATTTGGGCATTACTCCATGACCTTCTTATGGTTTGTTTAGGGCTGCCTCAGAGGGTGACATCCCCATGCAATGAAAAGTGAGGAATACAGAGCTCCATCTTATTCATATAGTCTTCTATCTTCCCTCACCCATCTGTCAGTGCTGCCTGAGCTGTGCCTGTGGTCTCATGGTCCTTGTTAATGATCACCAGTGTCTTTGTGACCTCTGTGCATAACTTCCCTTTGTAGCTCTGTGCTGATTTATGAGAAGTCTTGGAGGCTTCATCATGGTGCTTCCTATGGAAACAGGCTGCCAGGCCAATGTCTCCCAGTGTGTAGGGAGAAGGTGGCCATGATGGTCTGACTGAGTTCTCCCAGGCCATGAGCCTTCAGCACTGTTTCTTCTTCCTGGCTATTCATGTGAACTGTCATAGGTAATTTCAACAGTTTGGGTTGGAATCTTCCCCTGGTACTCAATTTTTGCTTATATGTGTTTAGAATGTTTGGTCTTAGTAAATGAATTCTACAGCTTGGAGAGAGCAGCAGCCTCCATGGACTTTGTGCAGTGCAGCTGGCTTTTGGTTGGGCACAATAAACAAACACTTTTCAGAGCTGGTTTGGGAGCAGCTTCTGAAGGATCTGATGCATGTTGGTGGAGGAGCTGGAACAGACCCCAAACCCATCCTCCCAGTGATGTTCTGGGGCTGTTGCAGGAGTCAAAAGATGTGAGTATGCAAGTGAGGTTTGGCTCAAAATTGAGGGCTGTCTTTGAATCAGTGGCAGAAGTGCCATGATAAGCTAAAGCAAGGAGATCTCGTGTATGATCTGTAGAAAGAGCTAGAGATGTACTAGTCTCTTCTGGACCATTGATATGTGTCAAGCTCTGTGTTAGTGCTTTTGGCAGTCTATGGGTCCTTTTAAGTTTTAGTCATCAAAGTCCAGTCAGACTGTGGGGCTGGTGTCCATGCCCTAATCAACCCAGACTATTCTGCTTGGGACTATTTATAAAGGTCTAAATCTTCTGTGGCATGGAGGAAAGGAGTGAGTGTATTTCATCCTGGCCAGCATTCCTGTACAGTAGGGAAAGGTTGGTGCGTGCAAGGCCACCTTTGGTGCAAGGTATCTTACTCCTGTTGCACCTAGCTGCAGAGCTGTGCTCTGTTCTCCTGCTTTGGTGCTAAGCATCTCCTTTCAGTAGACCTCGTTGACCTCTCTCCTAGGTACGGACACTGTTTGTCAGTGGTCTTCCTGTGGATATCAAGCCCAGAGAGCTCTACCTGCTCTTCCGACCATTCAAGGTAAGAAGGTTTTCAAATTTGGTCTCTGGTAAGAAAGATGCTGTCTATGGCCAACCTTGCAGCCAGGATCTCTGTCAGAGGGGCAGAAAGGATGAAGTGGGAAGGTTGGCCTTCTGTGAAAGCTTGGGGAACCTGCTATGAAACCAGCATGGTAACCTATGGCTTGTACTCAGGTGGTGACCCTCCCCTGGAGACAGTTGTTGAAGTCAGGCCATCTCCAAGCTTGATGAAGGCTGCTTGGCCAGCCCAACTGCCCAACTGGATCAGTACTTCCTTGAGGATGTGTGTTGATCTCCTAACCCTCCATCCTTCACTAGATCAACATGTAGGCTGCCTTGGGGGAAGTGGGGTTTCCTTGTTTGCTCTTTTCTAGCGGGGGGTGAACAGTGCTCTATAGGCTCTAGCCCAGCAGGATGCTAGTCTTAGTAGCTTGATGAAGGGCTAGAAAATGGGATTTCTTCCTGAATGGCCAGAAGACACTAGCTAAGATATGTGCTCTGCCCTTAGTCTTGTCTAAGTCTCTTCTTTTGGTGGGAAAGAAGTGTTAATGTACCTACTGCTGCTGCAAACCCTGCCTCATGAAGGATTTGGTGCTACAGGACTACCTGGAGCTGTTGTGTCATGTCTTGACTGTAGCTTGGCTCCTTCAGGAACCTGACACTGACTTACTTTCTTCCCTTCTGCAGGGTTATGAAGGGTCACTGATCAAGCTAACATCAAAGCAGGTATCTCCTCTTTCCAGCTTTCTTGGTTTTTGATAGAAAACCAGATGTGGTGGAAGGGGAGTGGGGCAGATACTGTTTCACTGTGTAAAGCATTGTTGTGTTTAGCACCATGTCTGCAGCAGGGTTCTGCTCACCTCCATAATCCTGGTGGCCCCAAGCTCTCAGTATTTGCTGAATGGCTCCATATCTTCTACTGCTTCCCAGGGCCATATGGGCTGGATGAAATTTGATGCCTTGGTCTCAAACCCTGTGTTGCCAGAAGCCTTTCCCAGTGCCACCCTTATCCTCTTCCTAGCAAGTCCCCCTTGTCAGCATGGGGTACCCTTGCTAGGGTGCTGCCAGGATGAGCAGTGCCCCTGCATACATGAATGCCAAAACATTTTGGTGAGGTGGGAGCAGCTGCAGAGCAGGACTCTTGTGTAGATGACCTAAGGCACTTCAAGCCCTGCTTGAAAGCTCTTTGCAGCTTTAGGTGGTCTCTTCTGCTTGCTGTAAGCTGTCTGGGGCAGAGGGGGTGGAAGATAGGTTGAGGAGCTGGAGGAGACTTTCAAATTAAAATCAGCATTATTTCTTTTAGCCAGTCGGATTTGTGACCTTTGACAGCCGGGCTGGTGCTGAAGCAGCAAAGAACGCCTTGAATGTGAGTACCCAATGAGCTGGGAATACCTGATGACCCTAGAACTCTAGGGTCCATATGCTGTAGCTAGACCTGGAGCTGTGAGCTAAAGTTGTATTTGGCTTGCCTATAGCATGGGAAGGGTTAGGGTGTTTTAGCTGTGCACTTGAGTACAAAAGCTAAATGGTCCTGCAGCATCTTGCCAGGGAAGCAGCAGAGCTGTTTAAGACTGACACCAGTGTGAGCAAATGAATGCAGACTATTCCACACTTACTGTAGGTGTAGTTTCTGACCACTGGAAGGCTGCTCCAGGGCCTCTGAGGGTATGGGGAAAGAACAGCTATTTCTTTTCCTTGAGTTTGCATGCAACTCAGTAATTGGCCTCTGATGGCAAGATCCAGGTGATGAAGCCTATTTCTTATCCATTAAGTGCTCCCTCCTGGTTGGGGAAGACTGGTGGACTAAGAGAGCCACCTTGTTCACATGAGCATGGATTGTCTATGTGTGTCAATGTGTGTCCAGAGCTACTCCTCAAGGAGCACTGAGCACCAAGGTGGGTGCTTGCTTGACTTAGACTTTGCTTGGGGTACCTGGAGCAGCCAGGTTTTCTTTGGGGAACCAGCCCTTGGAAAACAGATGAGAAGAGAGGTCTTGTGGGCATAGGTGGTTCCCAGGCACAGGGTGATACCCAGCTGACACCCTGTAATGCTTTAAGTAGACATGTGGAACTCAACTTCTGTTAACATGAGCTTTCTGAAGCTCTGGGTCAAGCTTACCAGGGTATGAGGGTAGAGAAACAGGCTCAGTTCAAAGCTGGTCTGTCATGTGGCTGTAGGACTTGCTCTGTGCTAGTGGTCTTGTTAAAGCCTCACTTACTAAATGCCTGGGTGTCAAGTGTGTGATAGGTCAGCAGAGTAGGTCCTTGTCCTGGACTCTGATCTGCCAAAACCTCTGCAGTCAGAAGGTACTTCCTTCAGAAAGGAAGGAAACAAGCCTTCCCATGCTGCTGTTTGCATGGCAGGGCCTAGGCTGTCTAGTATGGGCTCTTAAGCTCATTCACAGTGTCTCCAAACTGCTGCAGCTCAAGAAAAAGACCTGAAGACGGTCAAATGGGAGGCATACCCAAAACTATCTGCACACTCTGTGGGAGCTAGGCAGCAAGACATGCTGATCTAGTTCTGCTCTGCTGTAGACCTTGCCTTGGGCACTGTGGCATGTGCTAGTGTTTCTGCCTGTAGCAGCACTACAGGTAGGAGCTCCAGTACAGATTGGTTATCCCAGCTCCAGCAGGTGGACATTTCCTGGTCAGTGTTTGTAGAAATATCCACCATGCTGGAAACAGTGGTCCTAGGCCAGGCAAACATAGAAATACAAGCATGTGGGAGCTCAAGTGTTGCAGTGAGGTGACATGGGCATGGGACTGCAGCAAGGTGGCCTTGGTTCCCCAGTTGGGCTTTGCTCCATGCATAGGCACAGCCCTTGCTTGGACTGGAAACCTCCCCTCTGAGAGACTCCTGTGCTTTCTTCTGTGACAGGGCATCCGCTTCGACCCAGAGAACCCCCAGACCTTGAGATTAGAGTTTGCAAAAGCCAACACAAAGATGGCCAAGAGCAAGCTGATGGCCACGCCAAACCCTACCAACATCCACCCTGCCTTGGGTGCACACTTCATTGCACGGGACCCTTGTGAGTATGCTTTGAGGTCATGGCTGGTGCAACCTGGGAGATGCCAAACCCTGGGAATGTTGACAGGGTGGAAAAAGAACCATACGTATGTATGCTCTGGCTGAAATATGCCTGGTGCAAGAAGGCCAGAATATTAGGGTTACAACAGAGTAACAGGCATCTGGTAAGGCTTCTGGCCAACACTAGAATTGTTGGGAGAGCAGAACTGGTTCGGGGTGTTCAAGTGATACCAAAAGTCCTTTAAATCATCCCTAGATGCCAAGCAGAAAGGATGGGTTCTGTGTCATGTGCCCTCAGTGTAGCACAGTGGGGTGAGCAGCCCTGCTGGGGCTTGCTGGGCAGCCTGTAATGTGGTGCTGAAAGCCCTGTCCTCTGTCTTGCTATCCTGTAACTGCAGCCCTGTCCTATGTGTGTGTCCAAAGCCCATGTGGGTAGCTGAGCAGTGACAGAGCATGTTCCTGGCCTCTCTCAGCAAGGCTGGAGGAGCAGCTGGTCACAAGGACGTTGGAGGGGTGCAAGATTTTATGCCTCAGTGCAAAGCTCCAGCTTGGGGTCGGAAACCCCTTGAACCAAGCTGCTGGGGCCAGCAACTGAGCTACTGCCACCTTGTCTCCTGCTGTGTAGATGACCTGACTGGAGCAGCTCTTATCCCAGCATCCCCAGAGGCGTGGGCTCCGTACCCGCTGTACACCACGGAGCTGACCCCTGCCATCCCCCATGCTGCCTTCACCTACCCAGCGGCTGCCGCCGCAGCTGCTGCTCTTCACGCTCAGGTGAGTCGCTCCCTGTGCCAGATCCCGGCTCCCCTGTCCCTGCCCTGGTGCTCGCTCCCGCAGGTTCTGCCTGGCTGGTCCGACCCCGGCCTCTGCATCTTGGCTCCTGGGCAGAGCCTGCTCCCAGCTCCAGTGCCCTGGGGCCCCTCAGCTCTGAGCAAACTGCAGGGGATGGGTCTGTGTGGCCCAGAGCAGTCAGGGCTGGATGATGACTTCTGACCGGGAGATCCAGCCTGCTTCCCGCAGGAGGCAGGCAGATGGGAGAGTAGGGGCTGGCTGCTTTTGTCCCTGTGGCCAGAGGCTGGAACTTCTGGGAGGCAAAACTACCTGCCAGCAAGTAAAATGTCCTCCTTGAAGTCATGGCAATGACAAGTGGCTTAGCTCAGTGTTGAAGCTGAGGGGCTCAGCTTGGACCCCCTTGGGGCCAAGCAGTTCTTGAATATACTCTTGAAGCTGGAGGAGAGGGACCTGCAGGAGATGAGCGAGCCCTTTTCACAGTGAGGGAGCTCTGATGGGACAGTGTTATATACCCTGGATGCAGGCTAGAAAGGGTTACTCAAGAGCTTCTGGAAATGCTGGTTGTGGTTCACCCCACTGCCTAGTCCCCCAGGGTCTATAGCTGACAGCTGGAGATGTAGGGATGCCTGTACTGGTCTGAAACTGGAATGCTTTAATGCCCCTGAAACAATGGAAATCCAAGGGAAAGCTGAAATAGCAAAGTAGTGTCCTAAGGTGCTTGATGTAGAGCAGTTGTACAGGAGAAACTGGAGGCCCTCTCCCTGCCCTGCTTAGTTTTACCAGCCAGCTGTGCTCTGCCTGCTTTGATTTCTGCTCCTTTAGTAATGCCATGGGGGGCTTCAGCAGTGGGACTCTGGGCTTAGACCCCAGAGCATTGGGCTTAACCTCTGCTCTCTGCAGGGTGTTTGTCTTCCCTACTCAAATTGATAGGAAAATCTGTGTGCCCCCACCTTGTTCCCCTGGCCAACGCTCGGTTGGCCCTTTGGCATCCTCTTGTTTCTTGCAAGTGCCTTGACTGTAACTGCCCAGCTTCAACCCCAGCTTGTCTCTCAAATGCAGTATGGAGGCAGTGGAGGGGATGCAAGCTCCTGGCTTTTGTAGGCTTGTCTGTCCTGCTCCTTGCTCCCCTGCTTTTGTCCTTTTACTGGTGAGCTAGTTATGGGCTGAAGCTTCTGCAGGGTAGGCAAGATGTGCATGGAGCCCAAGGCAGAACCGGGCACTGGCTTGTTCTTCAAGAGCCTCCAGAGCCAGGCTGGTACTTCACCAGGAGGCTGATGCTCGTTGGTGTTATCTCAAAGTTACTGATGGTGCCCACAACTAGAGGAGTGTGCTCTGCCTCTGGGTAGCCCTTTTTTTGTTGCCCCTTGTGTGTTGGTTAATGGAGCTCAGGGCTGTTGCAAGTTGAATTGCCCCTGGCAAGGGGGACCAATAAAAAACCCTTCTGGTCTGGCTGATGTGGTTGAGGGGATGATAAAGTCTTAGAAAGGCCTGGGTTGGAAGGGACCTTAAAGCTCACCCAGCTCCAACCCCTGCCACGGTCAGGGACCCCTTCCATGAGAGCAGCTTGCTCCAAGCCCCTGTATCCAACCTGGCCTTGAACACTGCCAGGGATGGGGCAGCCACAGCTTCTCTGGGCATGCTGTGCCAGCGCCTCAGCACTCTTGCCAGGAAGATGAAACCATTACTGCAGTTCCTTCAGGGATGATAATAAGTGATTGTATGGAGACCCTGAGCATAGGGGTTAGATCCCAAGCCTTATGGTGCATGATGGGGGAGAAAAACTCCCCTCTCCTGAAGTGGAGGGTGTCAAGGAGGCCTTCACCTTCAGCTGCATCTTTTCCTTCTGGGGTCTTAGTTCCTGCCCTCCAGTTGGCAAGCTACTAGCTTTCAAAGAGCTCTTCTAGTCACAGTAATGATCCTGAGGCACAGAGGAGCTCCCTGTATAGGTAGGAGTCCTTGTCTAAGGAGGTCCATAAGATTTGGGGGCATGACACCATTTCCTTAAATGCAAGTGTAGCCCCTCTGGGACAAGGCTGGACCCAGCTTTCTTCCAAGAGTACTGGGCTGGCCGAGTACTTACAAGAGCTCCTTGCTGGTTTGTGCTGGAGCTGGCAGTGGCCTCACAGGGAGGCATTCTGGTGCAGTATATGTTACCAATAAAGTTTTATGGGGTTAAACATTACTCGGGCTGGCAGGTCCAAGCTGCCCGGTCTCTAGGCTGGAGCCCTCTCCCTCACAGAGCTGGGGCAGGGTGGAGTGAGTCAGTAAAGTGACTTTTGCTCACAAATCAGGCTAACCTTAGTCTCGGTGTGCTGAGCCCTCTGCTTGTGCTGGTTAGGGGTTGGTTTTCCCTGCTGGTGGGGTGGTGGGCACATGGGTTGTTCTCCAGGACAGCTGCAGTCCTTCCTCCTGAGGCTAGTGTTGGCTGGAGGATGTTCATGGGGATGGCCAGAGCTATAGCAGCTCTGTAACAACCAATCTGGAAGCAGGCATGAAGCTGGAGGCTGTAGCTAAACTGAGAGCTTGGCGCAGAAGACTTAAACCTGCAGTGCTTATCCTCCTGCAGCTGTGTTCAAGTCTGGTAGTGAGCAGGAGAGGAGGTGGCTGCTCCCTGCACCTATGCAGCCTTCTGAGTGCTGCCCAGAGGGCTGACGGGTTAGCAAGGGACAGGAGATGGCACAGGCTGGGCCTGGCCTGGCACAGTGGGAGCTGCTGGTGATGCTCCCAGTGGCGCCTGGCTGCTGCAGACGTGATTGTGGCCTGACCCTGTACCACCGAGGGCCTCTACCTGTGGGAACTCTGCTGACTTTATGATTGTCCCATTTGCCTTCCCTCCCTCCCACCCTCTCTCAAATCCCTCCTTTGATGTCCCTAGTGAACTCCAGCCATGATGCCAGCGCAGGCTAGCCCTGAAGCTCAGAGCTGTCCCTGGACATGGGACATCCTAGTGATGCCTTATTGCAGCTAGTGGAGTGGCTGTACTACAGCTCCATTCCTAGAAGTGTTAAGCATGATGGCAGCCCCGTCTGGAAAGACTGGTAAGGTAACCATCTCTCCTCCAAGGTGCACCATGGGACTTGCAAGCTTCTGCCCATCTCTGTAGCCCGTATCTCCTTGGCAACCCAGTGCATGGGCCTCACGCTACCCACCCACCAGAGCCTGGGGAATGAGATGCCAGGCCTTCTTTCTAACCCACATCTCCAACTTGGCAGCACATGACATGGCGCACACAGCATGGCACCATCTTACATCAACTCCTCCCAGCTGAGCCAGGCTCAGCCAGGTCCTGCCGGTGGGAGGGGAGCAGCCTGGTTGAGCCAGGGCAGAGGCAACCCTGCCACTCGGCACGAAGGAAACCTGGTTTCTCCCCAGCCGTGACCCTTTGAGGACAACCAGAAATATACACCTTGATCTCACTCCTGGCACACGGTGGGGGAGGTGAGTGACGTGATAGTGATAGCACACGACTAAATTCTAGTGGGCACCTTAGACAACAGCACTTGCCGGTCACTTTGTTCCAGAACCGCATATCGGGACAGACCCTGCCCTTAATCATGGGTCTAATCTCACCTCTTTCCTTTCCAGTTACTGGAAATGGAGCAAGTTCCTACCTGGAGCTTGGCTTCTCCCTTGCAACCTGACATCACAGGCGAAGGGGGAAGAAGGCCTGGTTTGGGACTGGTTGTCAGGGAGGATGGTTGCTGTGGTCAGCTCTAACTGAAGGAACTGAGTCTTGGCTCACTTCTCATTGCAGTGGTTCTGGGTAGTGGTGTTTCCTCTATGATAGTGATGTTGGGGAAAGAACTTATCAAAGATGGAAGGCCAGGTCTGCCTTTGCCCGTATAAGACTGTGAGGTGCAAACATGTGCAGAGCTGGTCTCATGGGAAGAGCTTGATGCAGTCATAGAGCTAATGATGCAGCTTGTCATGTTCTGTTGGGACCATGTGAACAGCTACTGCCTGTGTGATGGAGTTGGGCTGCATTGTACCTCTGATGGGAAACCGCTTGTTTTGGAGTGCTGCAAAGCCAGGCTCTGAATGGGCAGTAGAACACTTCATAAGAACATGACTGATACTGTTGGTGGTTATAACGTGGTGCTTGTAGGAGACTAAGCTGACACGTGGGGTACGCAGAGCCCAGGAGACTGTCTAGGATAGAAGTTTTCAAGGCAGGAAGCAGGTTGCAGGTGCTAGTCCTTTAGGGATGGGCTGCCCAAGGTATCCTCAGAGCATCCATGTTGCTGCTGCTGGCAGCAGCCTTGTCTGGAGGCTTTAAGGAGATGGTGGATGCGGATCCCTGAACTTAGGACCTGACCAAGCAAGTGGTGGGTGAAAGGAGCAGGCCTGGACCATGGCTATATGGTGGTGGTGCAGGACCCTAAGGCTTCCCAGCACTGAGCTGAGGCAGAGCCCAGTGATCAAAGATTGTCAGTGCTCAAAAAAAGCCCTCCCCTCTTGTTTGCTGTGGGAGCTGGCTTAGAGCAAGCTGGGTTTCCTGAGCAGTGGCTGCTCTTGTGGATGGACTGAGGCAGATCATGGTGGCTGTGATCTGGTGAGAACTGGGAGTACGGCGAAGATGTGCTGGGGCAGGCTCAGGTCCTCCTCCTTCAGTACTGTACAGTTGGGAGGCTGCTACTTGCTGGGTGTGTGACCGCCCAGTGCCACCAGCCTGGCTGAGCCCCGGAGCACCAAGCAATGGCCATGGTGGATCTGCTGGACAATGGGGATCTGCCTTTGTGCACCACTGACCTCTGGACTCGCTTCACGGTCCCATCTGCAGAAATCTCCTGAACTTCATGTTGTGTCAGCTGAGCTCTGATAGAGCCTCCCTGGGATGGGAGACTGCAGGCAGTGATGGATTTTCAACACCTGATAACTTGTTGTGTGTTTGTTGGAGCTGTTGTGTAGGACTTTGCAGGATTATTCTTTCTGGGCAGCCTTCATGCTTCCCAGAGGTGTGAAGCACTCTTCAAGACCTTCATGTCTTTCTAAACTCCAGTGACTTAGTGCTGGCATAGCTGGCCAGGCAGCTCTGAGCGAGCTCTCCCCAGGTCAGCCCTTTCCTTATAGCCAGAGAAGAGCAAGCAGGGGATGCTCTTGGCTCCTGCAGGTACCTGTTGAGTAACCATTCTTACTAAATCACACGTGATGAATGAACTGGACCAAGATGCCATCTGAAGCGACCTGTGACCAGCCTGGGTTCTCCCTATCTGAACCCAAAGGAAAGCAGCACAACTGGTGTCCAGTCTGGGAAAAGGAAAAATGCTTATTTGCTATGGACTTTGAGATTGGAATGTCTCCATGAGTTGCAGTACAAGCTGCCTCAAGGCCCAGAGGGTACAGGGCATTGGATGGATGCCTGCTAAAATGCTCCTCCTAAGCAACAGAATGTATCAGTGCCTATCATCTTCTTCATGCTCTTCGACATGGTGTGAGATGTCCTTTATCCCTCCCTCACCATAGCTGCCTTGGGGATGTATGTGCTTGATGTGACTGCAAGTGAGGTATTCTTGGTGGTGGGTTGAGCTGCTGGGGTCTTAACCAGCAAGTGTTTGGATACTCCTCTGCTTAACCCAGACCCCTGAAGGACCCTTCAGGTGTGTGGCTTGGGTGAAATGTCTGCTGCTGAGCCTGGAAATGTGTGTCCAGAGAGTGCTAATGGGTGATGTTAGTGCCTCATGGGTGCACCCTTGCAGGCTGTCCTTGCCTGCCCTGGGCTGTGTCCCTGTCAGCTATGTTTCCAGCTGGAGCAGAGCAGCTCTTGCCGGCCACCACTGTGGTGTGCATGCAGTGACCCTCAGTGTGGGAAAGTGGTGACTGTGATGTATCAGGTCAGGCTGTCTCAGCAGTAGCCTAGCTGAAGGTGCCACTTTGCACATCAGTAGCTGGTAACCTACATACAGCTCTTGGATGTGTTGGTTGGGGTCCCACCAGCTCCCAGGAGCACAACATTGTGCTTTGTCCCTGCCTGCACAGGGAACCTTTCTTGCACCTGGGGAGGTGGCTGGGTCCATTCCAGTGGTAGGGATAGCTCTGAGCACCACAAGATGCTGGAACTGATTGCAAAGCAGAGATAAGAAGACCTAGAAGTAACTAAGGAGGAAAAGCAGGCCACCCGAGCTAAATGCAGCTTGAGGATGGATCTCTGTATTCAGGCCATCTGTCCTTTGTCTTGCTTTCCTACTGAAGGAATTGCTCTCCATAAGGATGGTGGGCAAGATGGGAAATTGAAATTCTGAGGGTAGTTGGGAAGAGGCAGTGGAGGACCTGACATGGAAAATGAAGCACTGATGGGGTATTTATCCCATTTACCATTTAGGTAGTGCTGACCTTGTGCTGCAGTAAGGGAGAGGCTCTTCTCTCCTGCATATTTCATCTGGCCTCTGGAAGGTGGCAGGCAAAGGCACAAATTCATCTTGTCCAGCTGTTTCCTGGGACAGATGTTGCACACTGCGGCTCATGGCTGGCTGCAGTGAGCTGGGGGTCTCTGTTTCATCCCCACAGGCAGGCGGGATGTTTGCAGTGGTGTGGCCAGACCCCTTTCCAGCTGTGAGCTGATGCAGTTACAGAACAGCTGTGTCTCTTCCAGTAAAAGCCTCCTTTGCTCTACTTGCTTCACCCAGTGCTGGATGTCTCCAATCACCCTTCCTCATCTTCCTCCTTGACAGATGTAGTATTTTGAGAGACAACAGATCTTATGAAGGTTCTTGGAGAAACCTGCTCCCCGTGGTAAGTGCCCTGGTTTGGCCTGCCAGGGTGCAATCCTCTTGGGACAATTCTGTACATTCTTCTATGGTCCTGGTGGTCTCTTTCAGATGGCTCCGGGAGCCCTCTCTTTGCAGAGCCTCTGCTCCTGTGGCAAAAGCAAGGTGCCGAGACACTTTAGATGTGAAACTGTTCTCTTGCCCAGCTGCTGCCTCCAATCTGGTTCTTCTGGTGCTTTCTGCTGGTTTCAGAAACATCCCCCCTAGTGAGGGGTGTTCCTGCCGCATCCCATCAAGTCCTTGTTCTTTCTGTGGGCTGAAAGACCTGACAGGTCATTTCCTCACCCTGCCAGTGTGTTAGAGCCTTGGCTTGTGCCCAGCACTGCTGCACAAGCTTCTGCCAGCCTCCATGCTATTGGCATGTGGGGCTGCCATGAGTCAGGGTGGTTGTGTTTTGGTGTATGAGCATTGAAGATCTACAGAAGCAGGCAAGGAGAGGTGCTCCATCAGAAGTGGAGGCTCATTAGTGCCCTAACTACTGACAGTGTGTGTTTGGAGGAAAAACCCCAGGATTTCTGTTGAAACTTGAAGCTTGCCCAGGCTGGGGGTGGGGGGAATGGTTCATGTGGGGCAGAAGTGACTTAGGCCTCCAAAGAGAGGATGAGGACCTGGGATGGGGGATAAGGATCCTGCATGTGTGTGACTGCAGTGCCCACTTACCCAGAGCTGTGCTGCTCACACAGAGCCTGGCGTGGGATGGAAGCAGCTCCCAGGGTTAAGTACTTGCAGCCTTGTGAATGCAGGGGGAGTTTCCTGTTGCTGCTGGGCAGGAGGAAACAAACGACTTCCAGCTGTGGAGGGGAGGGTGCTGGAGTGAGAAACCTCGGCCCTGGAGGACTGTGGCTGCTGAGATGGGGTTCTGCTGAGCAAGCACCTCCCAGGGGTAGGGCTGGGAGCAGGAAGGAGCCTCTGTGCTTGCACTGTGGTGGACCCAGAGTTGCCAGTGATGCTGCTGCCTGCACCAAGCACAAGTCTTTGTGGCCTGTGTTGGCAGAAGGAGATAACCATGCCCTAGACCAGTGTGGTGGCCTCAGGCTGGGCACCAAGAGTGCAGCTGAGCTGGGTCCCTGTTACAGGCTGATGGAGCATCGTGTGCATGGCACCAAGATAGCTTCTTGTTCATAGCACTAAATGGGGAGGAGAGTCTTGATAAAGTCCATGTCCTTGATTCCCTCCACCCAAGACTGGACTGAATGGAACGAGCTATGGGGCCAGGTGGGAGCTGGTTTGGTGACACTTGCCCTGTGAAGGTATCTGGCAAGGAGTCCAACCAGCCCAGTGTGCCAGGCTATAGACAGCTTCAAATGTGGTGCTGGTGCCTGAACAGGAGCTGGGATCCAGCAGGAGCTCCTCCCTGTGGGAGCTGTCACAAGAAGACAGACTTGAGGTCACTGAATCATGCTGTTCAGTTACTGGCATTGCAGCCCTTGTGCTTGTGGAGGCAGGGCTTGGGCATCACAGGCAGCTGTGCTTGCTGGGAGGTGTGTGCTTATTGTCCCCTCCAGCTCCAGTGAGGATGCTGCAGTGTCAAGGTCCTGGCAGTTTGCTGCATGTCTGCACATGAAGGAGTGAATGCAGAGCCTCTGGCTTGGCATCCTCAATGCGTGCCAGATGTCTGCTTCTTACAGGGGTAAAGGGAGTAGGGTTTGAAGGGACTGACTGTGAACGTGCCTGGCTTGGAGAATAATCCAAGGGCTGTCACTGAGGCTCTGGGTGTCCTGGTTTTCAGTTCTGACTCTTCTGAAGGCCTATGTACAGCTTCTATGGGACTGGAGACACAGGTTTGCATCTCCATTCCTGGTTACCTTTGCAGCAAGACTTGCATTGCAGAGTCGCGTAGTGCATCAGTTAGATGGTGTGACTGGTTAGAACACAGCCAGTTCCCAGGTCCCCCTCATTGCCGGTTATATCTCAACCTACTGTGGCTTTCTTGAGATCTCTTGCATGCTTAGAGCCTGCAGAGGAGACCTGATCTGGCGAGAGCCCTGGCTGGCAGATTCTCCCCTGCTGGGTGCAGGCAGGTATGGGTTGGAGAAGCTCTAAAGCTTCTGCCAAGCTAGATGCTTTGGCTGTGGCTGCAACTCTTCCTTTGCCCGACTGATCTGGGTCCTTGCTTCAAGAAAGCCTGAATGTCCTCGACCAAGGGTCCCTCTTAGTGGGGGATGCCATGCATGGGGGTTGGAGCTGCTCTGGGAACACCGTTGTTTTTCCTCTGGCATGTAGTGCATGTGCTTGGGAGGAGAGCATCCAGGCAGGCTTGTTCAGGCAAAGGGGCAACCTTGCCAGGATGGTTTAACAAGGGGAACAGTTCATACCAGGCTCCAGAGGGTTTTCTGCCACTTTCTGCCCATCTTACAGTCCATCATTCTGCTGGTACCGGAGCCCTCTATGTAGCTGCTGCTCTTCGATGCCTGTCAGCACCAGCTAGGGAGGGAGGAGAGTGGGGCTGGCCACTGCGTTTCAGCTCCATTTGCAGCAGCAGCAGGACTGAACTATGAACTGTTCCTGCTCTGATCTGTACTCAGTCAAGTGATACAGACTTTTCCTGCTGCTGTCAGGCATGAAGCTGCTGCCTCAGCTCAGCTTTATGTACTGAATGGGAGCACCTGGATGTCTGATGCTGTTCTACTGCACATTGGCAGGTTGCTGCATCTACTGACAGGCTGGAAAGTGTCTGTTCAGTTGCTGTCTCCATGTTTCTTGTTGGGTCCCCATCTAGCAGTCCTTCCTTGGTAAGGAGCAGGCCTCAGCAGTAGATGTGGCAGCAATGATCTGCCAGGGAAGCCTCCAAGTCTTGCTGGTTTGCAGCTCTACCAAGTTCTTCCTATGATGTGGTTTGCCTGGAACCTTTTCTGATGGCTGGGTTGTGGCTTAGAAACTTTATGGGTCTTCTCTGTGGTGGATGAGCTAGTTCATACCCAATGCATGTCATCTAGAGGTGGTTTAAATGTGTGGTGAGGAGATGCCTCCTTCTGCTGTCTGAGGCCAGAGTGGCCACCACTTTGGGATGCTGAATGCCCAACATGAGCTGCCTCTACCTGCCTTAGCCTGAACAAGGGGAAGGATGTAAATATGGAGGGTGTGTGGGAGTGGGAGCTTGCTGGGTGGGGGGGAACAGCCCCTCCTTGTGCACACTTCTGCAGTGGTAAACTTCATATATAGCTTGGTGGTGAAGAGCTTTCCCAGCCTGGAGGGTGATGTTCTGTGTGTTGTAGTGGCCAGGGGCCAGGCAGAGTGTGTACTTGGTGGCTGTCTTCTGGTTATGCCAGTAGGTAGACAGTAGTTGAGATGTCTGGGACCCTGCTGTGCTCTTTAGGGGAGGACCTGGCCAGGTCCCAGTGCCTGGTGAGCCTGGGCCTGTCCTTGCATGAGCCACCAGAGCTGGCCAGAGTAGGGCTGGCACAGTGCAGCCCCAGGTTGCGATGCTACCCAGGTAGTACTTGTGGCTCACCCTGGAGCCTCAGTTAAGGATGTCTCCAGCATGGAAAATGAATGGAATTTGTACATGGCCTGAAGGAGCTGGTGGTTTGGGCTCTGGCTGAGATAATCCTGAATCATGGATCTCTGGCATGGCTTTCTTTTCCAGATGCGCTGGTATCCTCCCTCTGAAGCTACTCAGCAAGGATGGAAGTCTCGTCAGTTTTGTTAGTTCGTTAGTAAGTAATTGATGGCTCTTGCAGCCAGGTGCTTGCCTTGTTCATCCCTGGGATTCTTGGGCTCCTGTGGGGAGGAGGGATGGGAGCTTCGGCTCAGCCCCCCACATCAACCCCATGGGGTTGGGTTAACAGTGATGGATGGCGGAGCCAAATCCTCCCTTGTGGGAGCAGGGAAACTCTCCCTGCCCGAAGTCTGAGGGTGGAGAAGGGGCCGTGGGTGCTGCTTTGGGAGCAGATCCAGGCAGCCCTGCTCACTGCTGCTCCTTTCCTGCAGCGTCTCTCCTCGGCTTGTGTTCCTCCTCCCTGCCTCTCCGGAGCGATGTGCCAGGGATGATCACTCAAACTCCTCTCGGTTTGGTTTGGTGACAAGGCACCCGGCCCCGGCGCGCTCCCCAGGGGCTGCCAGCATCCCCCATCCCTGGACTGTGAAGCCACCATGGGCTATGCGCCGCCTCCATCCCTCCCTCCTTCCCCAGGACATCCTCCCTGGCTGAGCTTCGCAGTGCGGCTGTGCTGAAGCCCAGCCTGGGGGTCTCTGTCCTTGGCTTCCCTGGGCTTGCCCTGTCCCAGTGGCTCAGCTGAAGGGAACGAAAGGCAATGGGTTTTGCATGTTTTCTGGCATGAATTAAAACACTTAACTTGTGTATGTGTGAGTGTAAGTTTGTTTGTTCTAGCGTTTGTGTAACCGTTAGCAACAGGTCTTGGCCCAACAGCTTGACCCATCAACGTTTTCATCTTGCTTCGGTGAAGACTGGGCTTTGAGAAATACTAAACTGTCCTTGCCTCACCCCTTCTCCCACCTCTGCCCTCCCCTTCCCAGTACGCCCAGAAATATTTGAGAAATGCTCCGTTGTTTTTTTCCCTGTTTTGTTTTGGTTTTTCCAAGTACAATGCACTGGGTTTCTGTTCTCAGCCGTTCTCCTCTGCTCTCAAAGTCAGGGTGATTCGATTGCTTGCTTTCTTCCTCAAACTTCTATCTATAGAACAGCTGTAAGAGATCTAAACTCTTTTTTTTGGGGTTTTTTGTTTTCCACATCCTTCTGATTGGAGCGCATCCAGTCCTGCCAAACATCAGCCATCCTTATGGGAATACCGAACAAAAAAAGTACGAGTATTTTTGTACCATGTGTAATAAGGAAATATTTATGCATCATAAAGAATTTTTTGTGTGTTTGTGTGCAATTAATTATTATTATTATTAAAGAGAAATTGTAATCCTGTAAGATAAGTTAATGTTTAGTTCAAAGCTTGAAAGAGAAGGGTTGTCTTCTGTACCAATGATTCAGTCAGGCATAGTAAACCAGAACTTGTGCAATTTTTGTTCTAGCATCTTATTGCTTGGTATTGAAGTGCTTTCAGTATTATATGACCATGGCTGTCTCTCTTGTATTAAAAGAGTTGAGAATAAGTTGCTATATAATTGCTGATCCTATGAGAATGTGAAACTGGATAATATATGAAATGCAAAAAAAAA